>VHZZ01000218.1:135636-147574 GCA_009801015.1 Silene noctiflora
TTTTTGGTTCAAAGGGACAAGTTGCAAACATGGCTCTTGAGTGGCTACCTTCCAATTATTTACGAGTTACTACTATAATTTATATGTTCTTGGAAAGTTGGAAGATTCTTTTTCAATATTGGTTCGGACAAATCCTTGGATTGGTCTAACTCTTGCATTTTCTGAAGCATATATGCGTCACGGATTACTATAATAGTTGTTCATGTGGGAATATTAGTGATTTGTGTACTATAATCAAAGATACTGCAATGAACAGATTCTCAATTGCACTTCAACCATTCTGAAGTGATAGCTTCCTACCAGGAGATGCTTACTTGTTTTTCTTTCTAAAGTAAATCAAGGCAGATGCTGATATGCATCCTCAAAGAAGGGGCATCATATATCTTTATATTTTGTGATATACAAAGTTACACCTCGGCACCTCGCAGTGGCTCTTGATTGATTTGATTCTTCTTTTTTAATCATTTATTGCCATCAAGAATCAGTTTTCTTTACATAAACAAAGTTTTCATCCAAGAATGTAGACCCATGAATGTGTAGATATATGGCTGCAGCATCTGGTGCTGTCAGATGACGAATCTAAACAGGAACAGGAGTTCTGAAGAATGCTTTTCTCGTCCATAAATAGCTCTCAACCAGAATGTTTTTACTCCCAGCTTGTAATCCTTCAATTGTATTTACCATTTCTTCCCTGAGTTCTATTACTAGAGGATTGATAAATAGATGGTAATTTTAAACACTGTTTGTTTTTCACTCTCCTTTTTTTGTTTCATGTCTTCGAGATTTTCTAGATTTATTATTGATTGTAAGGTCAGGACTATTTCTAAATATATTTGATATTGATTGTGAATGGTACAGAGTGCGACCCTTGTAGTAGCTGGACCATGGGGAGGTCACTCTGGAACTCCATGGGATGATGGAGCCTATCCTGCTGTAAGGCAAGTAATCATCGGCAGTTCAGCCGGAATAAACTTCATCCAGTTTGAGTATGATGAGGACAATCACTCAATTTGGTGTGAAAAACATGGTGGTATCATCGGTGTCATCAAGACTGATAAGGTATTATATCTATAAATTTATACTCCGTACCAGATTATATAATCCCTCTTGTTTCTTTTTTCAATGGACCCAAAGTTTCACTATTATTGGCTCCTGAATATGATGTTCAAAGCAAAACAACTCACTAAATTGTCCACCCTTCTTTATTGTGAAGTGTACAACACTTCATTAAGTGTTCTTCGGAAACAGCCTCTTTGTGCTACCAACACATGGACAAGGCTCCGTATTTTCGACCCCCATACCTCGTCATAAGATAGAGAACCTTTTAAGACATTGGGTTGCTGGTGATGCTTTATATAAACCACCTCAGTTTTAAGACCAAATATTTTACAGCTAAACTGTTGTGTACAGATCAAGCTAGACTTCCCTACTGAGTTCCTCATCTCTATCAGTGGAACCTGTGCTTCAGTAACTCAAGGTGGCGGCCCTGTGATCGTCACTTCACTTTGTTTTGAAAGCAATAGAAGAAATTATGGACCTTTTGGAGTTTATAAAGGAATGCCTTTCTCATTGACTGCATGTACCGGGAAGCTGTTGGGTTTCTATGGACGGTCTAGCTCATACCTTGACTCTATCGGCGTTTATGTTAAGCCTTTAACGCAAAGGAGTAATCAGTTGGAGATGCACAAGGTATCACCTACTAAACTCGTACGTCTGTTCGACTCTTTATGGTTGTCTTTCATCCATCATTTACCCATTGTTGGATGGAGGGATTTGAAGGGAATGAGCGGATGCAATTTTTGTTGTTTGGTAGCATATTTGGGTTGGGTTGCATGGAGTGACCCATTTTCCCATCCTTCTGCTTGCTATTCTCTTCCCTCCATCACCGCCCCCTCCCTTTATTTTGCCTTTTGTATCCAAACAAATGGTTAAGTTCGCCATGTTCTTGTTTTTCTTCTACCGACTGATTCTTAAAGGATTATTATGAACCGTGGTATGCTAAATTCCTTAATATTGTGGCCAGATGAATTACTCTTCGCCAGTTAATCCATATCAAAGGCCTAATCTGTTGGTACCACCAAAGGTATTGCATGCTACTCCCTTAATTTTGTATTATTAGATGATACTTGGGCATATTTTACCATCTATGCGAGTTTTATTTTTTTCGGAATAATTTTTTTTTGAAAGATTGTCTAATAATGTAAATATCTTAGTATCATATCATAATTTTCTTTAGATATTACCGTCAATGTATCAAAACTTTGACCTCAACAGTTCAAATGAAAAGATAGAGACAGGGAATTCTGTATGCTTGTTTTCAGCACCTTTTCTCTTTGATTTAGTCAGTCAATGACAACCTCATTTCATAATTGTGCTGATAGCTTCGTGTATTCATAAAATGATCTTACACAAGACTAATTGCAAATCTATTATCTAGTAGGCTTCCAATTTTCCCCATAATTCTAAGAGCAACTATTGAACTGTGACAGAATCATTATGATATTGCTAGCAGTCAGATGATTTCTACTGCTCCGGTTCATCCATATCCTCACAGTAGCAAAAAATTAGTTTCGTTTGGACCATGGGGAGGTGAAGGTGGAACAATATTCGATGATGGGATCTATACAGGGGTGCGTGAAATACAAATCACACGCTCAGGAGGACTGGTGTCTATTCGAGTTTGTTATGATCACAATGGCAAACCTGTTTGGGGAAAAAAGAATGGTGGTACTGCTGGCCTCAAGCTTGATAAGGTTGTCCTCACTCTTGCGTGTGTACAGCTGCTGCTTTGAACACAGAATGTTACTCATTTGTTCAATTGCATTTTACAGATTATTTTCGACTATCCCTTTGAAATTCTGACTCAAATATCTGGCTATTACGGATCTACAATCCTTCGAGGCCCTACGGTCATAAAATCACTCACTTTTCACACTAATAGGAGGAGTTATGGACCATTTGGAGATCAGCAAGGGTTTTCTTTCTCCTCAGGCACTTCTAATGGCCCAATTGTTGGTTTTCATGGGACAAACGGGTATTTCATACATAGCATTGGAGTCCATGTACTCGAAGCAGTACCATTGCTACAACCTTCATATCCTGACCCATTCAACATGACTCCTCTGAAAAGATCTGAGGTATGTTTTATGCTTTCAACAACCTCTTTGTGAATTCGACACAAAGGTAAGATTGCGATATTAGGCAGTACTCTTTGATGCCCTTTGATGCACTGGGATGTTGTTGAAGGTTAATGCTATGTTTTACAGGTAGCATGGGGGGTTCCGAGGGAACCAGCTCCCTACCAATTGCGATCAGTAGGAAGGGAAGGAGGTAGGCCTTGGGAGGGGGCTCCAAGCGAACCAATGTCTCTCTCTGAGTCTGGGCCGTGGGGTGGTGAAGGAGGTAAGCCATGGGATGACGGAGTGTATCGAGGGGTCAAGAAAGTTCTTCTGACTAGAGGAGATGCAATTTGTTCCGTGCAGTTTGAGTATGATCTGAATGGACGATTTGTGTGGACGCCTATACATGGAAAGGTCAATGATGGCTGCACCTATCAGGTATGTTGTAGTAATGCGGTAGAAATGTAGAATACTTTCATCTTGGGTCATTCGGAAACCGTCTCTTTGTGTTGCTAACACAAGGTAAGACTGCCTGCATCCAACCCCCCTTTACCCAACAATTTGCCAGAGCCATTGAGGCACTGGGGTAATGTTGTTCTACCAGTTTATTACTTTAATGAAGCCAACGACTGGCTATTCTTAGGCTTTAAAATACCTTGATCTGAAGCCGACTTAATATAACAATTACTTTCTAGTATTGTGGAAGTAGTAGTCAATCAATGTATTTCTCGACCCAACTTCCATCATCTGTTATCATGAAATTATCTTTCTATGTTTCGAGCGCAGTGGTAAGGCCGGCAGTCTGGCACACCCCCACCTTTGAGGCATTGGGGTTATTTTGCTGTATCTCAATTTGCAGAGATTGTCATTGAATGCAACTCTACGTCTTAGACTTTTATCGAGAGTATTTGTAATCAAGGATAACGATCATTTACTTCATTTATGAAGAAACATTTGAAATCGAATCATGGACTATACTTTTGAGAATGGAAATGTAAACCCTCACATGTTTGGCATATCGTACAGATCAAGTTTGATTATCCATATGAAGTCCTAACCAGCATCAGCGGATACTACGACACAGTCCCAGGAGATATGCCGAAAAGGGTTATAAGATCTTTAACATTTCACACCAACAAAGGCAAATATGGACCTCATGGTAAAACTGTAGGCATACATTTTTCTTCAGCACACCAAGACGGTAAAGTGGTTGGTTTCCATGGAAGAAGTAGCCATTACCTGGACGCCATTGGAGTCCACATGCAGTACTGGGCAAGCGACGAAACATCACACCAACATCCTGAGAAGGGATCCATCAGTTCTTTTCTGCACAAGATGTTACCTTGATAATTCACGCGTCGTAATTATTATTATGTACTATACAGTTTGTGTTATGTACCAACAAAATGCATCTGCAACCTATGTTTCAAAATATTGCATCTGCTTGTAAAGTTGATGTACTAAACAGTGTGTTCTATGTACCAACTGTGCAACCTATGGTTCAATGTATTGCATCTGCTTGTAAAATTGGTTGTCTGTATTATATGTTATTCCTTATATAAACAGCTACCACACCGTCCTCACGTCGTCTACCTCTTTCCGCTAACTACCACACGCCGACCACCCTCACACCGCCCACCACCCTTGTCGCCCGCCACCGCACTACCACCCCCGTCCCTGCCAGCACACCACCACCCAACAATTAATCCGCCATCATTAAATATCGCCAAACCTAAATAAAACAACTAATTCTAATTCTAAAAACACGTAGAAAAATAATAATTTGATTAATAAATTCTAATTAACTAACAGGATAATCAAAAATCGAAAATTTTGTTAAAATTGAGAAGGTACTGTTCAAGTTTGAGTGTGATTTTTGTTTAAGGCGGTGAAAACGTCAAGACTGTGAATTCAATTTTTAGTTTAATTCCTATATTTCTTTTTAGTATGGAATTTAAAACAGTAAAATTTTAAAGTCAACAAAAAAAAAAAAAAAAAAAAGTCTATTTTCCGAAAACTTGTTGGCCACTATCCCATAGATGAGAAGACTACTTGTTCAACCATATGGAAATGGAAACGCAAATTTTACCCGTGTTCGACCAGGTAAAAAGTGATCATTTTTTAGTAAATTGTTATCATTTTTTGATAAATAGTGATCACTTTTCAAAGAAAAAAATGTTCATTTTTTCAAGGTGGTCACAATTTACTATAAAGTGGTAACTATTTACCAAAAAGTGGCCACATTTTGTCAAAAAAAACACGAAAAGACCGTCGCACAAGAGATTTGCTGGAATAGAAAATATAACCAAACCAGAATATATCGTTGCATTGAGTAGAAGACGTACTGCGAAAATAAATTACGTGATGTGACTTAAATTTATTTTATGACAGACCGCTCCGGATAATTATTAGAGAATAGAAACAACCATTTTTTTTCAATTTATTTATTTATTTACTCCGTCCCATCATTTGTTGTTCTATTCCATTTTGGGTTGTCTTAGTCAATTATTATCTTTATGCCAAACCAGATGGCGACAATTGACCAAGACTGTGGGAGTATTTTTTAATGTCGAGTGGCATTCTAAACCAATGTTAGAATATGCCATTATCTCGAATAATTTTATTTTTTAAAAAATACGACAAAAAGAATATAATCCCAAAAACACACTTTCTCATTTCTCTCTCCCTTTTTTTTTTCCTCGGAAGCCATGACTACTTCCTCCGCTCACACTCGCAAGGTTTTCACAAACCCTAATTCTTCGCAATTCCTTCAATATCTAATCGGATTAACCTTTCATATTCCTAATTTTTTGATTGATTGATTGTAATTTTGTAGACGTTGAGTAAGATCGCGCAAAATCGTCTTCAGAAAGAATTGGTTGAATGGCAGCTTAGTCCTCCTGCTGGATTCAATCATCAAGTTTCTGATAATCTTCAAAGGTTTTTTTATTGTTTGATTTTACAATTAATTACTGAGTTTTTAGTGTTTTTTATGTGTTTTGTTAAATTTGTGGTAATTAGGGTTTGATAATTGATTGATTATGGTAATTAGATTGGTGATTGATTGGTTATGTTGATCTTCAAAGGTTCTTTTTTATAATTAGTATGGATTATTGATTTTTTAGTATATTTTTCTGAAGTTTTTTGTTAATCTTTTTGTAATTAGGGCTTATTAATTGGTTGATTTTGGTGATCAGATGGATAATTCAGGTTACCGGAGCGCCGGGGACTTTGTATGCTAACGAAATTTATCAGCTTCAGGTTGATTTTCCTGAGCATTACCCTATGGAATCACCTCAGGTATGATTCCGTGATCAGAAACTCGTTTTTTTTTTGTTGTAAAATTTGTAATCAACAACAATAGCATTGTCCTGTTACCTATATGTATAGGGCGCTTGAATTGGCGCGGTAAGGAAAAGTGTTAGTGATTGACCTCTCTTTCATTACTTCATCCGTTTCAATTATTTGTGTTACCTTTTATATTATATGTGAGGAGTATTTTGATCAAAGATAGACAAATGATTGGGACGGATGGAGTACTATAAATCCTTGTATTATGATCATTTACAATTATGCAATTCACTATGTGCAAGCTCTCCGTAGTCTAATAAAAGGTACTATCTTTGCATTAAAAACAGAGAGACGGTTTTCAAATGACCCAAATTGAAATTGTCTCCAGAATAGTTTCAAATGAGTCTTACCATCCAATTTCATAACTAAAAGAAGCGGAACTAGTTTATTGAGTTTGAGTCGTCTTAGTTAATTCCATGATAATGTAGAACCAATGAACAATGAGTTTTTTACTCCATTGGAAACGGAATCATTTGTTGTACTCAATCAAAGAAAATTTATATATTCTTCTTGGTTGATTAGGGTTGTAATTTACTTGCTTGTGTTGATTGTTATTGTGGATTTTGATTTTATGTAGGTTATATTTGTACCTCCGGCGCCTCCTCATCCTCACATTTACAGTAATGGGCATATTTGTTTAGGTACACTTTCTTCTTGTACCATTTCTATTGTGTCCATACTAAGTGTACCTATGAATGTTTTGGGTTTTTAAGTAGTGGTGAAGGAGGTGATTACTGTGAGTTTAAGTATAAACTAGATGCATCATTTTAGTTTATGGAGTATGAGCGAGAAGTTCTGATCCATACTTCCATAGCTTGTCATGCAATTTGAAGAATTGAGTGAAAAAGTATGGTTTTCCTGAACATGGGAAACCAATTATTCAACTTGTTGGTAAATAAGAAGGGGGCCTATCCTGGATTGGTGGATTGTTTCTTGTAGAAACAAAATTGAAAAGTATTGATATTTCCATTTCCAAAGTAACCAATATTTGCTATTATCAGGTTTTACTTGTACAATATAATGGTAAAGCAATATGGCCGCTTATCAAATTATTTTCATTTATGTTGTGAATAGTTGTCTGACAAAATTCTCTGCCGATTTTTACCATGGGTCATTCTGAAACAACCTATCCGTGCCGCCGAGACCCTTAACTAACTATAAAATGAACCCGGTCACATATACATGGAGCTGTTTGTGGATTCTATATTGATGTTAAAGGTTGTATGTAAAATCATGACCTCTGAGTAGGGCAGTTATTTATTGGATTGCATTGTGATGTCATTTATTTGAGTCAATAAGTTATAGTTGGTGATCTTATGCCTGTGTGAACATGTTGAGATGTTTTGACCTGTTGATTCCTGAGTAAAGTTCATTAGGAGAGGTGCAACCGTGCAAGTGATCCTCAGAGCTTCACCTCACATACTATTAGCTGATTATTATTCTCCATAAGCAAGCAACTTTCTGTAGAACAAGAGAATCTACAATCTACATGTCATTTTTTAGTGCTTTGTGGTTAAACAGAAACTACGTGGCAATTAGCCAAAATGTATTTTGTAAAGATTATAGTGACTTAGCAAATGATTTTTAATTGTTTTGTTCTTTGTCGGCCTACCTCTCACTTCATTTGTCAAGAATGGAACAGTAGTTACTTTTGAGGAATTTAGGCTACCTTTGATTATATTACTGGCAAGGTAATATAAAATTTTAACCATTCCACCTCTTCAGTTTTTCTTCTTTGTTCTAGGTGTTTGGTCAAACTGTGGATTGAATTCTATTTATTGAAATCTTGATTGTGTCATCATAGTATCATACTATTGCATGTCACTAAGGGCTGGTTTGACTTCAGCCCACGTGGCCGCTTTTTCTAGTCATCTCAGCTTGGTTTAATTCATACCGTCATATAGTCAGATATATCTGGGTGGAGCACTTTATTTATCAAGTACAAAGTTAAGCAACTAGGGCAGTTTTCCTATCCACTCTATTATGTAATGAAGGAATACCTTCAAAACTCGTGCCCAATTTGGAACTAGTGTTTTTTTTTTCTCTGGGAAAGAAAGCAGCATATGAGTGTATACCTCCTCTTGGGGTAATACAATATCAACAACAGCAAAGCCTTAGCCCCAACATAGTTTGGTGATCCTCTTGTTGGGGTAATAATATGAAATATGCATTTACATTCCCCATCTTTGAAAGAAAAGACGACCAAAAAAAATATTAGATAGGTCATTGAATTTTGGAATGGGAGTTTACCTAGCAGGGCATGGTGATGATACACTATCTCGTCATACATCATAGTCGTCAAGCTCTCTTTCAAAGTTATGTATTCATGAGCTTTTGACACATCCTATTATTGCGTATGTTGTAAATCCTCTGAGCTCACTTCTAATTGTGTATGATATTGGGATTGAACTTTGTGATTCATGAGCTTTTGAGCTTTTGACACATCCTATTATTCAAATGTATTCCTAGAAGTCTCAGTTCACCTTGATGATGTCGTTTTTCTTTTCTTTTCTCTATGCAGATATTCTCTATGATTCTTGGTCCCCGGCTATGACAGTGAGCTCTATATGTATCAGTATCCTCTCAATGTTGTCAAGCTCTCCTTCAAAGGTTTGTCTTCATTCCCTGGATTCTCCAAGGCCTTGACAGGCATGGTACTGACTACTGACGATCATTTTTAGACTTGAAAATCAGTCGTCGCGGCCTGATCTTGATCATCACACCTTAGATGCATCCAAAGTCCAAAGTCCAAACTGCCTCAAAATCCCATCGCCTAACTTTCAAGACCTGGATAACTCTTGCACAATTTGGTGTTGTAACCCATTGTTAGGGCATCCACAATAGACACATCACCAAGTTAACAAACTTTTTCAATAACAAACCCTTGCCCAACAATAGACAAACATTTCCAAGGTTTATATTATAGGACCCACATAATTGCATTCACAGAATTTTTGGCCAAGTCACTCTACAAACCCGTATACTATCTAGTAACCATTCTTATCAACAAGGGTTTGTAGACAAACCTCGACATGTCATTTACAAACCCTTGACAAACCCCCTATTGCTAGTGCCCTTAATAACATTGGTCACAACTCTCGGCCTTGATCTTATTTTACCTCATCATATGGACAAGTTTATCTGAAAGTGTGTAATTTGCGTTTTATTTGCAGCAACGACCTGCAGACAATGATCGCTATGTGAAGAACTGTAGAAATGGGAAATCTCCCAAGGAGACTAGGTGGTGGTTCCATGATGACAAGGTTTAATATCATGTGACCATGTTCGGAGTTTACATTTAAGACGGTACAGATTGCTTCGAGTATTCTGTCTCCCGAAATCAAGAAAAAAGTATATCTAAATCATGACTACCTAAATTAGCTCGGAGGCATATATCCTCCGGAATGTGGCAATCTCAGATGTAAAGCTCATAATACTAGATTTCGTTTTGACATTGGTGCTATGAAAAAACAATTTCTGTTTACTAAATGCTGTCGAATGTTGCTCTGTTTCTTTCCCACTATTCTTTTTTGTCGACCGATGAATCTTCTTTAAAACAATTTCGCTGTACTCCTATCCTGATAATAACAAATCCACCCAATACCAGAAATTCGTTGAGCAGTACCAGCAATGCCAAATATATTGTAAGAGGATGTTTAGTTGGAGCGTTTGAAATGGATTCAATCCGTTCTAGTTTTTGGTTTGAGGTTTTTGGAATGGAATGGACAACGAGAGTGCAGAGAGAAAACAAACATTAGTATCCTTCGATTAGTTAAGATTAATTTTTCCCTCCAAAATTAGTATCCTTCGATTACAAATTGTTTTTCAACAAACATTATATATAAGACAGACGTCCATTACACTAATCTTTTGCTTAACTTAACAAAATTAGATACACAATACAGTCTCAAGGGAGAGCATGAATTTAAATCTCGGTATTGGTCGTAGTCGTGGTATTGGTATAATCGATCCTTAATCGGTCGTCACGGACAGATCGTGGTGAATCTCGGTGATTTTTTGGGCGATATCTCGTATCGGTCGAGTGAAATTCCGATACAACTCAGTCGATACGATACAACTCGGCCGAGATTTTGATCCTTGCCGGAGAGAATGAGCTAAAAATAAATGGAYTCATCATTGCTCTGGTGATCATTAAAGGAATCGGACGCAGCAAGAATCGTACCGCTACAAAAACGTCAAATCCCATCAATAATTTCACGGCAAGAAATTCACATTTGTGTAGATATGTGAACAAGAATACAGAGTAACCTCTTATTTATTGTTTTGGTGTAAAGCATCAGGTTTAATCCGGATTCGAGCCGGGTAGGGCCACTAGGGCGGTAAAGCTCTCCCTCATGAGTTTCAACACTGCTGCGTTCTCAGGGCTCGAACACGAGACCTCTGGTTAAGGTAGAACAACCCCTGCCAGTTGATCTAAGTGCTCATAGGTAGTAACCTCTTATTTATGTGAACAGGCAAATCATCTGCATATTTGTTACAGAAAATATAGCTTTGGATTCACATTTGTTACGCTTGAAAACTAAAACATGTAAATGTAAATATGGATTGTTCAACAACATTTAGCTATGAATGCATATTCAACATTTGATAGCAGTAATTTCCACAAAATTGAACAAAAAAGGTTACCAAACAAGTTAATGATACCAAATGACAAGCCTCTGTAAACGCACACCAGCAAAATGTTGTAGCATTGACACTGGCCTTCTTTTAACCGCTCTCTGAGTGTTCTGGGTTGAGTCAGCAGGGGTAATACATATTCAGCATCGATTATCATGAGTGGACAGTCATCAGAAGAAAAAATGACCCAGCATGATGCTTGAGCCATGGTTGACAGTTGTCCGAAAATGATTACATGACTTCAGTTCTATGAATAATTGTAATTAGCACCATCAACACCATACATAATGGCGCATTCAATTGTAAGACAAACATACCCCAAAACAGTAATCTACTTGGCAATCTTCAAAACAGGACGTGCTACTTTGACGTAATTGCTATAAAGATCAGGATACACATCTTTGTATGGTTGGACAAACTTCTCAAAAAATCGAGGCTCACTGATTTTCAGGCTAGTAAAAAAAGGGGCATTAATATTCTTGATCTTCTTTCTGGTCACTTTTTGTATCCCCCTCTCCTTGAGACCTTTCCAAACTCTATATCTCGGGATTACTCTCTTCTCCAAGCTTAAGGTCAGCACGTACGGTACAGTTGCTATCTCAGAAGGCGGGTATCCGGCCTCTTTCATGAAAAAGTCCAAACAGTTCCTCAACTTAGATTCCGAGACCTTTAAGGCAATTGGATTTTTCCGAGCTAATGTCAAGATATCCTCGTCATTAAATCCATAGCTCTTACATATTCTCTTCCTAGCATCCAAACTAGCTTCACTGATAGAACACAAAGCACAAATTCCACGAATGAACATCCCCGACCCACGAGGAATCCCGAGG
>VHZZ01000218.1:201101-249319 GCA_009801015.1 Silene noctiflora
CTTTTGTATATCATTGCCTCGGGAAACCGAGATGGTAGCATCTCCGTACTTAAGGTGGCCTTGTAAGGCACTTTGGGTATGGGGGTGTTACACTATTGAAGTAGATTGCTCTATCAATCTGTAATCAACACTTGAGATAAAACGACATTAAATTCATTTAATATTTTCATGTTTGGAATATGTTAAGAGCAATTTTTACAGCACGACTTATTATTGTAAAGTTATATATGTATGAAATCCACTTAAAATTGTAATTTTAATATGACGTTTTTATATTCATAAGCTATTTTTAGAATATGCAACTACATATTGTACAAAATTACAATAATATATTGAAATATCACCAACTTTATTACATGAGTCATCACTAACTTATTTTAAAAGTTATATGTCAAACATGTTGTTATGATCTCCTAACACGACCCGTGACCCGTATAACCCCACCGTTATTTACTCCCTTAGCTTCACCTAAATTACATCATTCTATTTTTTTAGTTCATTCTAAACTAATTGTTGACTTTTCTAAATATATACACTTCATAGTAAAAAAAAAGTTTAAATATTATATTACGTCTATGTAAGGCTCTCTTCTTTTGGACTAAAACTGTCTTAACTAAATTTAACTTAACTTAATGGAGATGAATTGAACCGAATTGAACTTAATGGAGCTGAACTGAATTGAAATAAGAGTTAATTTATGAAGAGAATAGCTGAACTGAACTAAATGAAGCTGAACTGAACTGAACTAAAATGAGCTGAAATTAAGTTCAAAAGACAGGACTTAATAAGTACTCTATCTATCTCAATTTTTTTTCTGTTCATTCAAAATTGATCGTTGAATTCTCCAAATATATACTGCATAGTAAATAAAAAGTATAGATACTACATAACTCCTATTTAAGTAATTTCTCTGCCATTTTGTTGTTGTCATCTTTAAGGTTAGATTTTGTCATTTATTGTCACGTTTCTACATCAAGTAATCTTATCATCCGTCTTTCTCTTATCCTTCTCTTGTACTCGAAATTACTTGAATGATTTATTTCTTGCTTAAAATTCATAAAAGAACATGATATTTTAATTTATTGAAATCATAAACGGAGAAAAGTGAAGCAAATGATTAATAAGATCATCCAAACAATATGTATGTGCAATGTAATTTCTCATACATTTATAAGTGATATCATTATCATGTTAATATAGTTACAGAAATTAATATCTTAGATTTTAATTCTAAAAATTATTCTCTTTTATTTATTTCAATTCTATAGTCCCTTGTTTGTTTCTCGAAGTCATCCCATATTAGTTTTTAATTATCCTTAGACGCAAATACTTATGACCAATAAAATTCATATAATCAATATTATTTTAGTGCTGAGAACAATACAAAATGAGCTTTTAATTACTACTACTACTACACACTACTAACATTATAGGTTTATGAGGATTATTAATGTTAACCTACACTTAATTTGTCTAATCGAGCTATCATGTAATCAATTAGATTAATTTTGTCGGTTTATTGACGATATACTCTAACATGTTGTCCAAATTAATGACGTAGAATTATGTAAAGTTGGCCTTAGGTCTCTCCACAAAGTGATAATTATATGTCATTCATGAGTCAATCTTATCAATAACTCTATTGATGAGCTCAAGGATGCAGTGTTTCATCTTGAACTCATTGAATTGTAATCCTACTGCAATTTAAGGATCGGAATACCTATACATGTTTCATGTTGAGGAATATCAGTATATGTTTCACTTATGAAATGGACCGAATGAATGCCCAATTTAGGCACATTACAATTCACTTMCTTGCGTTGATTATGTTGAAGCTCGTAAAAGTTTTAATGTTAGAGATAATTAATTACGTAACCAACAATTTTATTATTCTAATTAAGTTAGGAAAATTGTAAATAATTAATTTTATTTTTCTACTTCTAATASAAAAAYYATAAATAATTAATTAGCTCCTAATTCTAATAGAAAAAGTTTAAATAATTTATTGTAAGTGTTTTAAAAAAGTTGGAGACTCCCACGTCGCTCGAAAAAAGCCTCAAATATATATTTATATTGATTGATTGATTATTTTCATAGTTTTTTTTAGATAAACATATTATAATATCACTAATTTATAATCGCTTCTATAAATATTTACGTGCTTAATATTTGTATGTTATTGTTTGTATTATCGCACTTGAGTCAATATTTTGTGTTGATACCTAAGTTTCAATAATGACTCTTATTTATAATCATGGGAATACCCGATCTTATGATAATCTTCTAATGTGCGACGATTTACCTTATGACAAATCTTTTGATGTGGGATAATTCAACTATTTATTCATAGTATATTCATCACACTTACATTATTTTTCAATGTGGGACAAATAATATACTGAGAAGTAGACCATATTTTTCGAACCTAATTTGACATCCAACCCGATTTGATAATAAACAAATACTATACTATCTATTAATATCCGTATGTTTTTTTTATCATAATTAAAATATGTTTAAATGATATAGAACTTATACTCTAATGATAGCACTTTTTTAATCATAAATCTAATTATATAATTTTCATAATTGTTTTTATGATATTTTTTTGCCAAATGAAATGTATAAGTTTTTATATAAGTAAAAATTATCCTATTTATATAATAATGATAGAATCACCTCATCTTATGCTAATCTTTCGATGTGGAACAAATATACTATTTATATGTAATTTATTCACCACACCTGTATTATTTTTCAATGTGAGATTAATAACATACTAAGAAATACACCATTTTTTTCAATGTAATATTATATACCATCTATTAATATTTGTACGTTATTTTTTTTCTATTTTTTTACCATCATTAAAATATTTGCAAATAATATGAAATTACTCTAATGATAGCATTTTTTTACTATTAATCTAATTATATTATTTTTGTAATTTTTTTACAATATTTTTTTGTCAAATGAAATATAAAAATTTTTATATAAAAATTTTAAATATTGAATATAATATAGGAAATATATATCATATTCTAATTATAATAATAGTTAAACTAATTTCCACTATATTTTTTATATCAATAATATAATTAATTTTTAATAATAGAAAGTCTATAGATGTCTCCTATTTATAATCACAAGATTACCCACCAAATGGTAATTTTTCAATGTGGGATAATTTTACTATTTATATGTAATATATTTACCACACCTACATAATCTTTCAATGTGGACAAATAACATATTAAGAAGTATACCATCTTTTATCATAATTAATATATGAGAAAAAAATAATACTTCGTTCATACAATTGATTTGCTTTCATTTTCTATTTTACCCCGTTCCCTTAATTGTCTACATTTCTATATATAGATATTTTTTTATCAATTAAATGACCCACATACCCTTGTCTGCTTTTATACTTTTCGGTGGGTGAGTGCCAAAATATGTGGGCTTACATAAGAATATTTGTGTAGGTAAACATATGGTTACAAAACATCCCCTATATACTAAAGGATTAACAAATCTTAAAAATTCCCGCTCAAAATTCCGCTCATGTATTTTAAAGAGTACTAAAAAAATTTCGCTCAATGTTATATTCTAACTTATTCTTATTTTCTAAATATATTCTAGCCAAATCTTTTCTAAATATAGCCACGGTTAATTGGTTCCACTAATTAGCTACACTAATTGTCAAGTATATACCTAAATACATACTCCGTATATACTAAAATGATTTATAGAATATTCATCAATCTCTACCTATATTATCTAGCAAATTCCTTACCTTCTTAATAATATAATAATTTCAAACTCCTTACCTTCTCAATCTCTACCCTTTTTTACCGGTTTTCTAGCATTTTAATTAGATTTTACATCTAACTTAAATTTATTATTAATGTCATAATTTTTTCTTAATAGTAAAGTATAATAATATTAGCAGTTTAAGGCAAAACTAACTTAACTTGAAAGTCTTTTAACGGTAGTAATTTTCTTTTCCACCTCTTACTAATATTATATTAGCACATTATAACATTAAATTAAAAATTCAGTTAATTTATGCAAATAATTTTATTGAGACTGCCTCTTTATAAATCAAATCTAAAAGATACCATGTTGTAGCATGGGATCCACACTAGTGATAAAGTAGGTACGATTGTTATGAAAACATGTTCAAAATTCTTGTGCCATTCTATTAAATTAATGTGTAATAAAATTTGGGCTCACTTGTGTAAAAGATTAGTAACAAATTTCTGTAATAAGGAAATCTCAAAATCAAATATTTAAATCTCTCCATAATAAAATATCTACTATTCTTAAAATATGTAAATCAACCTACAAACTCAATATATTTAATCAAGTATGTAATCTTTGTCGATATTCAATTTCTAAATATTTTTTCCAAATTAAACCTCCTAAAATATATCAAGATTTTAAAATACTTTTACATAACTCTCATGAAAAAACACAAAAGATGAATACTCATTACTCAACCGCTATAAATGGCTCAAAATAATAATCTAATCGTTTTAATACAAAACTTTATAAATAGTAGATTCAATAAATGTAAAAATGATAAATGTCAACATTTTATTTACAATTTTCTCTAACACAACCCTTTATAAATACTGTACTGTGATACGAGATCTACTATGTTTACCAATTCAGTTAATCTCGTAGAAGGCTGTTTTATACAATGGCATTTCTCATTTGCGACGTGTGTGAACACGTCACAATTTGTGACGGACCTAAAATGTAACCATTTTAGTGAAAAAAATGTGAAAATTGGTGGTTACATTTTATCAAGTGATAACATTTATGCCGTCACAATTTATAACCGTCACCCATCAAGACCAACCGTTTATACAAAGGATAATATAAATCGGATTTACTCATACTTGCTCAATTTACATCCAAAATCCACCCCAAAAAAATCAGTAGAGAAAAGAAATGTACCGGCGATTACCATGGACGGCTATGTCGCCAATTCCCGCCATTTTTAGCACTTCTCTATCTTCTTCCTCTTCCCTTCGTTACTCTAAATACGCCGCCGTTTCATTCTGCTCTCAATCTCATTCCTCAACCATTGAAACTTCCACAACTTTAACCCTACCATTTCCTCTTAAGCAGGTACTACTACTCCATTTGTTTACGTTTTTCGTGTCTCGGTCGTTTCTTTACGTTTCTATTTTAAGTACGTAAACCCGTAGACGTCGCTTTTTCTTCCCGCGCGCGTGTTATTTTTTCAATTTTAGTGTTTTCTAGAGCATTTATTTATACCTCAATTAGTTAGTTTCGTCTCGGTGCAAAAGCAAACGTAAAGAATTGATCAGGACAGAGGATATAGTTCTATCTTTAATTAATTATATCTCAATTAGGCTAGACATTTACTGAAACTTACCGATTTAGTCTCGTCTCGGTGCCAAAAGCAAGCGTAAAGAATTGATTGAGACGGAGAGTAGTTCGCTTTTCAATTACTTAATCGGAATTCTCAATTAGGTCAAATATTCAGTGAAATATACAGTACTGATTATTTTTGATGATTTTAGGTTTTTGTGGTAATGTTATTAGTTGGTAACAAACTTCCGACTATTAATCTCTCCAAATATATGTCGTAATTGTACATGTCAATTTCGCGACATTTGATTTATCAAAATTAGTTTTCATATTATATCCTAAAGAAGCTGTAATCAATTGTATGGTGTGAGAAAATAGTAGCTGAAGTCGACTTTCAAAAGCCGAGGAGCGACAAAATACATAGGAGGGACGACAGTAAATAGATTATACATGTACTACCACCAATTTTATAGTTTTTGAGCATCATAATAAAATTTTTGAGTTTTGTTTTAAAAATTATGAGTTTTACTATAAAGTTTCTGAGTTCATTCACTCAAACATTAAACTCAAAAAATTACAATAAAACCCAAGAACATTAATTACAAACTTGGTTAAATTTGAGTTTTAACGGAAAAAAAATTAAAATCTAACATATAAAATTTAATAAGCTCATAAAAAATACACATGCTCAAAAACAAATAAAGTTTGAGGTAATAAGCTCAGAAAAAATACAAATATGCTCAAAAACAAGTAACATATGAGGTAATACATCCGATGTATGTTCCTTTTTCTCGAGGGACGGAGTAGAAGAATAATGTGTTATTAATAATTTTGATTCATGGCAGGGGAGTTTGAAGCCAGGGTTATATTTAGTTGGAACGCCTATCGGTAATCTTGAAGATATCACTCTCCGGTAATATTTGTTTTTTCGTATGCATTTTCCGATTGTGTTCTGTTTTTTTTTTGTTTTATCTAATCGACATTGTATGCGTTGCTGGTGTGTACAATGTGCGACAATCTCGGAATGATAGGGAACTTTGTGTGTAATCTACTAATCTTGAAGATATTTTTCTCCGGAATCATTTTCGCTTTCTATTACGTGTAGTAGGCATTGTATCTGGTACTGGTTTTGTACGATGTGCTACAAGCTCGGAATGAGAGTGAATTTTGTGTGTAATCTACTAATCTTACTATAGAATGTTGTAAGAAGCTTTATCTATCTCTATAACTGACTATGTAGTTAGCAACATTTAGCTCATAAGTCATACCTTTGTGTACTTGTTTGATTGAGAAATGTTGTTGTGGATTATGTTTGTTTGGTTGTTTTGCCATCGGATTTTGTAACGAAGTTCATACATATACCTATATAAAAGTTAGTGTTTCACCTTTCCGACATTTAGCTTGTTTCGTTACTGGTTGGATTCAGAAACAATAACTGCGAAGTAATTGTTAGGTTTTTCTTATTTGTTTACTGTAGTGCTTTGCGGGTTCTGAAATCAGCTAATCTGATACTTGCTGAGGATACCAGGCATTCCGGAAAGTTACTTCAATATTATGGCATCAAAACACCCCTTGTATGTATATTGTTTTCACTGTAGTGAAAAATCGTGGATTTGTGATCACACCATATACTTAGATGACTTGCATTTTTATGGGTACCTCTTTTTGCTTCTAGATGAGCTATCACAAGTTCAATGAGTGTCAGAGAGAAATGACAGTTTTGAACCGGTTGCAAGAGGGTGAAATCGTGGCCCTGATTAGTGATGCTGGGATGCCTGGTATTAGTGACCCTGGATCAGAATTGGTTAGTCTTTGAACTTCAGGCTACACAGCTACTTCTACAAAGCACTGGTTATGAACATTTTGCTGCTTATCCTTCTTGTACATTCTTTATACTTTGTGGCAGTGCAGTTACTTGCTCTAATAATACTCCTAGATCGTTAACAAACAAGACAAATTTTCGTGCTTCTCACTTTTAACTTGACTTACATGTGAAGTTCATTGCAAGTCTTTGACCTGTGGTTACTTCTTGTACTGATTTCTGGCCTTAGCCAAAGTATTTTATAGTTTGAACCAACAGCCCAAACAACAACAAAGTCTCGGCCCGTATGAGTTCGGCTTGAGTGTACTTTTATATGGAGTCGTCATTTCATGTCGTTTAACAAAGGGTAATCGATAACGATAAAATATTCATATGAAAAGAGAAAGAGAAAACCAAAGTACTTAAAGTGGGAAACTGAAACAAAGTGACAAAGGGAGACAACTTCAGAATTTTAACTAATGAGAGTAATGACAGAGTACAATATTTACCCCATTTGTTTTTGTTTCATATTGTCTGTTGCCATTGCCTGAGCAGTGCTGGCGTTTTGTTCCTCAAATCCCTTTTTCTTCAAAGTATTCAAGATTTCCTTGTGCTCACTCAACGTTTCCTGAAATTTGTCTTGTTTATTGGCAATATATCCTATTGTAATTAGTTATTGATAGTAACTCGCATGGGCCCATTTCCATTTCCAGTGAAGCTAATGATTTGGTCTTTGGTTCTGGAAATCTGGATTACGATGGAATAAAGCAAACTCACTAAACTATCCGCGCCTTTTTTTTTTAAATTGACAAGTAAACTGTAAACCTCATTCGGTGCAATTCTTGACATAATTTTCATTTTGGGTCATCTTGAATTCTTGAAACAATTTTTCTGTGTTGCTAACATATGAGCGAGGCTACGTACATGGTACATCGGACCCTCCTACCCTGTAATTTATGGGAGCCCTTCAGGCACTTGTGTTTTTGTAGTAACCATCAGAATCTAAATATGGTGGTGCTTGCCTGCAGGCAAAGTTGTGTGCGGAAAAAAAAATTGATGTAGTTCCTGTCCCTGGAGCATCTGCTGTGATTGCCGCTCTTTCAGCCTCTGGGTTGCCTACTGATGAGTTCACCTTTGGTAAAGTTTCCTTTCATGCTGTTTATCTTTATGCGATTGGAATGTAGATTTTTGATGACTTTATAATGTATAATTCCATTTTAAAACCTAGTTGGGTTTCTTCCTAAATCCGCTGGGTCTAGAAGAGAAAAGCTCTTGCTCTCTGCCAATCGGGCTGCAACACAGATATTTTTTGTTCCTCCGCACAAGCTTCATCAGTTTCTCGAAGAAACCTCAGCTATTTTTGGTGAATCTAGGTATTTTTACACTTGCTTAACTTGCTTCAACTGACTTCTATTTGGACAGTAATTACTAGAATTTGACCTGTTGTATAGCCTCACTGGGTCATAAACTGTAGCAGTCGTGGTTTCAAAAGCACTTCTGTATAAGTTTTTTTCGAGTCATTTTAAGAAAGTCTCCCAGTCTACTTTGGGAGCAATAAGAATGGTCAATTACCTCCTCCCCTAGAATACTCCCAGTATTTTACTCATTTATCCCCACTAGTGTTATCTAGAGAGATTTTTCAAAAGATGGGGGCTAGTTGAGTGTAATGGATGGTGTATGAAAGAGTGAAAAAGGTGTAAGAAGTTCTCTAGAATTTAAAGACCGACATTTACTATCTGACTGACTACTCTGTAAAATGTGTGATCTTGAAGGAGGTGTGTTATAGCTCGAGAAATGACGAAGATTCATGAAGAGGTATCATATTACATTCACTTTCAATTATGAGAGAAATAATAATGTGGATTGTGTAGCATAAGAATATACCTGGTTTCATTAACGGGGCCATTAAGTTCTAGTTTCTCTGACATGTGTTTCTTTGCAGTTTTGGCGTGGTACCTTGGAGGAAGCTAAGGAAGCGTTTACCACTCGCCAACCAAAGGGAGAAATTACACTTTTAGTAGAAGGAAAGGCCAAGTGCATTGATGAACCTGTGGCAGATTCTCAGATTGAGGATGAACTAAAGGAGCTTATTACAAGTGGGCATAGTTTATCCATGGTAGTGAGTCTGTTTTATCTTTTTGTCCAATCTATTGCATTTACTCTCTTTGGTTATAAAGTTCATTAGGCCTAAGGTGAGGTGGATACTGGTCATAGTAGTTCGTTGCTAAAAGCTTTTGGGGCTAAGTTATTTTGGTTAAAAGCATGAAGTGTTGTTGAAGAGGAGGAACCTGGCTTTGTTGAAGCATGAATTTGGATCTCTATCATTCGTTTTGGTTCCAATGAATATTGTGGATACTTAGGTGACTTTGGTAGACAGATTAAGAGCTAAGAAGACTTCCTAATTTTTGTTTTATTATGGCTTCCTGTTTGGGAGGATGTGTGCATTGGCAGCAGTTCTTGATTGAGGGTTAATGTTACAAGATGACTGTAGAAGAGGAACCTTTTTGCTTTTTTCTGTTGATGTGTTTTTATTAGGATTAGATGCACTCTATATTTTTATTTAGTAGCTCATTTTGGGGTTCTTGATTGAGGTTTAATGTTTCACTAAGTTGGTTGCCCTTCTTTTAATTTCTGAAGTAGCATTAAATGTGGTTCTCGACACAATTTTCAAGTGCTGTTACTCAGATATATTCTCTCATTCAAAGACATCCCCTTTCTTACCCCATTAATTTGTAGGAGCCCTCGAGGTACCGTGGTCAATGATATTGTTGTATTACTGCTTAGATTTTATTAGGTGCTTCGTAGTCGTTCAGAATGACAGCTAATTGGGTTCAGAATAATTATTTTTGACTGGCCTTTCTTATGTATGATATTTAGGTGTCACTTGGTGGTGGATAGATGTATATCTGATTCTTGAATTCTGTATGAAATGCTTTTATGCTCCTTTTCGTAGCTCGTCATCCCAATTCAGATGTTGGCTAATAGGCATAATCTTGATACAGGCTGTCAAATTAGTCGCCGAGGGGACATCTAGGAAAAGGAAAGAGGTATATTCACTTGCATTGAGGAAATTTGGGAAGCAGGTAGTAGAAGAGGAATGAAATTGAATGCAAGTAATTTTATTTCTCTCTTCAGCTTTACTGTTTGTCATTTCATCTTGTCCTTGTCTGCTTAAATTCGTCGACTTGTCGAGGTATTTCCAAGTTAGGGCGACTAAATTCAAGTTCTTTCAGGCATGAATGCATGATCAAGCTTAGTCTGTTTGCGAATCTGTGGGTTGAGAATATGAACTACTAGCCAGTAGTACGAGGAGTAGGTCATTAGGCTTATGCTGTTGCCCCTTGCACCTAGGCATTGTTTGAGCTGGGCATGTTGGCCGACTTCATTGCAGAAGATGCTCTGGAAACTTGTCGCTGTTTTTATTGGGATCTTCACATGGTTTCTACATCTTTTGTAGTGCTAAATATCTTGGTCACTACGAAGAGTAATTGGATAAAGAAATTGGTGGTACTACTCGTAGTTCAGGAAAGTTTAAGGTGCAAACGATGTAAAGATTGTAACACACTTAGATTTGTTCTTGAAATTTTTAGAAACTAAGCCTGACACGGTCCTTTTCTTGATATGAAATTTCAGCTATTTTTACAAGCTATCAATTGTATGCTGCTGTGAGATTTTTTTGATATTGTCTTAGATAGTTAGATATCAATTTTGCTCCCTTTTTTTACCTGTTGATATCACTCTATTGTTCATCTCTGCCGTGAGAATTGCAACTACTTTTATTTGACAGAATTGACAAAAATACGAAACCTCTAAATTCTTGTTTTGCTGTACATAGTTGCAGAAGTCCTTGTTTCCTTCAAAGAGGAAAGAAGCTGTAAAATTGGCGCTTGAATGTTGGAATGTCGATTATTATGTTTTCAACATCTGACATCGCTCATGTGCTTTGAAGATTCCGCTGCTGTTGCAATTCAATGTCGCGTTGTGAGAGAAATCACAGAGGTAATTATTACTCTTCACATTATTGTTTTAGAGCAGCCCCTTGAAAACATAATGGTCCTGGTTCTTTCATATGTTAATGGTCGGGCTCCATCATAGATTATCTATGACAATGTTGGGACCATGAAAAATGAGCCGAATTAGATAAATCACGGCTTCTCGTTTTTATTTCTGCGTTTTTCATCCTTCCCTATAAGTAGTTTTGTTTAGGCCAATAGCCACCACAAAAAAAGCAGCACCAAAAGTACAATAAGGCGCCACACCAAGATGCTTCTTGTTCATGGATTAGCGTTTTCAAGCAATACGATATTTTGGAGGGTTGTTAGGCAGTAAAATTTGGAGTGTGAGAATTTTACCCTAAGTAAACTTTGTTCGGTCAATTAGCTAAAGTTGTGGAGTCTTGAGACCCCATCCGCGTCTTACTTGCTCCAACTTTAGGGCCATTTATTAAACAGTTTTCTTGGTTGCACTTGTCATGAAGGCCTTTAAATGTGTTATATACAATGTTTGTATCCGCGATTTTGGAATATAATTACTTCGTAAAATTCCGGCTACATAATTACATTAGCATAAATTTGGTGAGTCGACATTTTCAGCCATTTTATAAGTTAGTTGGTAGTTGTCAAGTTATTAAGCAAGCAAACTATGAAGCTATTCCATCAACTCTGATACATGTGTGAACAAAAAAAATTGAATTAGTACACAAGGATAAAGTCTGTGTAGTTCGACCCTGACGTGTTTTTGCCTCAATAGCAAGTCGTTGGCAAAATCGTGTCCTGATAGCCAATTGTGAAACCCAGGACTCCGGGAGGTGCAGAACTGTGTAGTTCTATGGTCCATAAGGATGAAAAACGATTTTTTTTTTTTTTTTTTTTTTTTTTTTTTTTTTTTTTTTTTTTTTTTTTCCGAGGAATTACCAACTATTATAATTTGTTCGGTCTTTTATTCCGTAAGATATTTAGCAAGAAGCTTGAAATATTTTTTATTTATTTATGTCCAATTTTTAAGCCATGAAAGGTGTGAAGTTAAGGGCTTGTTTATTTAGTCAAATGCTCATATTATTTTCTTAATTGGATGATGCAATCACGATTGTGCCGTTAAGCTCTCAATTTTAAGACAATTAAGCTGATTTTCTGTGACCATGTTTTATGAATATCTTGATTTTCTTTGAGTTTGTTTATTGGTGGTTAATTGCATTTTTATAACCCGGAAAATCAGCATGTAGAAAATTTTGAACCTGCATGCATTGTACCGGTCTATATAAAAATCATTATTCATAGTAGTATAATAGAAATGTGACAGTTACTCGTATTATTGAATTCTCGCTTTTTTACGGTTAATCTTGTATATACTCCGTAATAGGTCTTACTTCAGTTTGTTTTAATTTAAGTTTTTCACAACCTCTTTTCATTTCCATCTTTATTTTAATCAGTTGTGTGAGCTCTCATAAATTAAGACGGTATTTACATATCATACGCACACCTCCGCTTCTTCGTCTCCATCTCTTAGTTGCCTATATTAAGGTTAAGAATTTTACAAAATAGTCCCTAAGACGGTTGAAGAAACGGGTTCTTTAGGAAGACGGAATTCAAGATTTTTTTTTTTTTGAATTTCTCTCCCCCGGTCAGTTTGTTTTGAGTCGGTCAGTTTTGCCTAGAACTAGTTTCCGACTGTGTTTAATTCAGCTCACTTCTCATTTGCATATAAACACGACCCCTATCAACTCTCCCAACAAGAATTGATGTCTTGTATAAGGTGGTTTATATGGACGAGTAGGTCCATAATTCGTTTTGATAGCGGTCTTAAGTTAAGACAGTCTTAACCAAGAATTTATGTAGACGGAAATTGCAAAACATTTCATTTAAGGGTCATAAAAACTTTATTTACTAAAAGGAATAAAGTATGATTATGGTTAACAAGATACTACTAAATTCAAGTACAACAAATGATTACGTGTCAGACTAAGTAGGTTGATTTCAACTACCACATATTAAATGTCTTAATGATATAGACTTTTTATGTGATTGTCCTGATTACAAGTAATATATGTTAATGTAAGCAGTGTGTGTATGCCTTATTGTTTTTTCCCAAATTGTCATTCAAGACTGACACTATTCGTCGCAAGCTGAAAACGGATAGTGTCCCTATCACAATATGCAAGTGACACTATTTATGGGGTGCTTCTTTTCTCCCCCACGCGCTCTCACTTGTCTTATTGTAAGAGAGATACTATCCGTCTTTAGCTTGTACTTCCTCCGATTTTATATGATGTATCCATTTGTTAAATATATGAGTGAAGTATTTTAATAAAATGGGTACATCATATAAAAACGGAGGAATTAATAGTTAGTGTTTGTGACAAGCAAGAGACTTTTTTTTTTTTTTTTTTTTTTTTTTGTTTTTTTGTTTTTTTTAATCACATGTTTTCTGGTGGTACCCTTTCAGTCGGTTATTTGGCTTCTTATTAGGCGGCTTATTATCTTGTGGATGACCATACTCGTACATGAACATTAATTTAGCTGCCACATAGTACCTTCTAGATAACATGATAACCTGCTGGTCTTTCTTAAGACGGTGCTATCCGTCTTTATAGTAAGATAGGTCAATTATTATTTTCCATGAGTATGTAAGAGTACAGCCCGTCTTACTTGTGACGGTCACAAGCTTGTGACGTCTCACAAGCCTCTTTCCACTTGCAAGTTTGTCTCACGTCACAAAACTTGTGACGTGTTCACACACGTCACAAATGAGAATTTGTGGTAAGAGTATAGGACTCTTTTTTTTTTTTTTTTTCAATGTATTCGGCTTCAGCAACACTCCTATAGAACCATCCTATAACACAAGACTAACCCAAAAGGAGAGAAACTCAAAAATAACATTCAATTTAGTTTATATTTTAATTTTATTGTAGTAACATGATATTTTATGATAAAAACTAACCTATTTAAATATACAAGTGATTAATATAAAATTTTAGGAAAGTCTATTAACTAAATTTTTGGGCTTTTTTGGTTATTTGATTAAAAAGGGAGTTATGGGTTAATTGTTTGAGCTTTTGAGTTATAGACTGATCTTATGCTATAAGACAGTCCTATATAACAATTGGTGATTCTGTTTTGTCTTATTCCTACCACATGAGCATATTTGATCTGTTTTAAGGTTAAGACGGATATACCCGTCTTAAATGAGAATTCACGAGTAACAAATCGTTTCTTCTCACAAATTATAGAATAGAAAGGTTTTACATTATGAGATGATTGTTTTGTACAAAAATCACTCATTAGTTAGTGAGTGATTGTTACACAAAAGGGCAATCTCACTATGTGAAGTTGCCTCACCCAATAATTATTGGGATGAGATCAAGGTACGGTAGTGAATATATCCGTATTAAGGAAGACATTCTGGACGTTTTTTATATCATAGTAATGTAATAATGAGTTTTTAACCAAAAGTTTGTGTTTGTTTGAGAGTGATGAATGTCTTTAAAACTTTGGAAAAGTTTTGCTCCACACATTTGTGTGGATATATTACAAATGTTCTAGTGAGAGCATATTAGTAGCATTTATGAAGGCCTCCTTTACTAAGGAATAAGGATGTAGTGATGTAGTAGTAGCCTAGTAGGTTCCATTCCCACTTTGAAACTTGGCATAAATTTAAATGACAAGTATGTGTAGTATTGTGTGATTCATGCATACATACAAAGTCAGTATGTCACTAATGATTCTTATCTTACATACAAAGTCGCTAATGATTCTTATGAGTTATGACATGAGAGTAGTGGCGAATTTAGGATTTATGAAATAGGGGTGTTTAATAAATTTTATAATATAAAAAACTGCCAAAATATAATTACTCGAATTTGGCTCGTCCCTAATATTTCGGGGGCTCTATGCGATATTTAAAAGATAAAATCTTATTAATAAAAAGTTATATTAATATATTAATGCTTGAAAAAAACAAAAACAGACTGATAATGGATGACACTAGTACCGAAGTACAGAGTATTTATTTTAAATATGATTACGCTTCTTTAAAATTTCATTATATTCCAAATAAGGTGATGCAGGTTCGATCCTTCCTAATGTCAATTGTCATGGTGGTTGAATGGAAATTCCAAATAAAATGATGCAGGTTCGATCCTTCCTAAGGACATTTGCAATTAATTTTAATACGCAAAATTAAAAGTTAAAAATGCGGTTGTGGGGATTGATCCAAGGTTGGATTAAAGGTAAAAAATTGTTTTTACCTACTAAGCCACAGGTTGATGAAATATTGGCACAAATAGATACAAATTTGTTTTTTTCCAAAATTAATGGGGATAAGGGTTCATCCCATTACCCCCTGTAAATCCGCCCGTGGATGGGAGAAATAATGTTAAACGACTTGGTTATATGCATAAATTGTGTCTATCATTTATTTGCGTTCTCTTTTAAATAAATACAAATAAATAATTGAAACGAAGAGGACAACTGGGTAAGTTTTTGTAAAACTTTAAATCGATGATGACACATCTTTGTGTGAGCTGGTCTATCTATATAAGATAATATTATCATTTCCATGGATGTTTTCTGAAGTATTTTTTTCTCCTTGATTTTGCTTCATGTTACATTAGCTTGAGAAAATAGTCACCTAAACAGTCAATGACACTAAGTGAATTATACATCTAATGTTTTACTATCAATTTTATAGTTTCTGAGCATTATAATAAAGTTTTTGAGTTTTGTTGTAAAAATGATGAGTTTTACTATAAAGTTTTTGAGTTTATTCACTCAAATATTAAGATCAAAAAATTACAATAAAACTCAAAAACATTACATACAAGCTTAGTTAAATTTGAGTTTTGATGGGAAAAAAATTTAAAATCTAACTTATAAACTTTATTAAGCTCAGAAAAAATATATACATATGCTCAAAAATAAATAAAGTTTAAGATAACAAGCTAAAAAAAAAAAAAAAACACATACTCAAAAATAAGTAAAATCAAAGGTAATACATGTATGTTCCTTTTTCTCAGTCAATGGTGAAAGGAAAATACGAGAAAAAGGAACATATATCGGATATACTATCTTGACTTTATTTGTTTTTGAGTATATGCGCATTTTTTTCTGAGCTTATTACCTCAAACTTTATTTGTTTTTGAGCACGTATGTATTTTTTATGAGCTTATTAAAGTTTATAAGCTAGATTTTAATTTTTTTTTCCCGTCAAAACTCAAATTTAACTAAGCTTATATATAATATTATTGAGTTTTATTGTAATTTTTTTAGCTTAATTTATATAAGTGAATAAACTCGGAAACTTTATAGTAAAACTCATAATTTTGAAAAACAAATTTAAAAACTTTATTATAATGCTCAAAACTATTCAACTGGTTGTAGACTTGTAGTATATCTGATGTATAATCTACATACTGGAAAAATACGAATACTCATTTTATTTAGTTAATTTCCCCTACTTGTTGAAAATCCTCTCACTATTGATTTATTGGTGATTGTTTGGGTACCCTAGAAATTTAGTACAAAAATGTTTATATAAAACAGCCTTGTAAAAAGAGCATTGTTATTTTTAGTAGATGATTTTCCGATATTTTATTGTAAAATAGCATTATTATTTTTAGTAGATAATTTTATAATATTTTATTGTAAAATCGTTAGAGACATACTCTGAAATTTGTGCTGAAATGGAGTGAATTTGTGTATCACAAATTCTAATTTAAGATCGTCGTACGTGCGATCAGAAAAAAAATGACAATTTTTTGGTAAATTGTGACCACTTTTGGGTAAATAGTGACCACTTTTCAGGATGAAAAAATGTTCATTTTTTCAAGATGGTCACAATTTACTATAAAGTGGTCACTATTTACCAAAAAGTGGTCACATTTTGTCAAAAAACACGAAAAAACGGTAGCAGACGAGATTTGCTGTTTGTGTATTTAGTAAGATCTTTTTCCTTTTTTTTTGATGAATTAATGATCAATGATAAACTGACATACTGTCAGACTTACATCCATGTTAGTGTTGCAATCTTTCCTAGGAATTAATGATCAATTATTTAACATTTGCAGAATAAAATATAGGTAAAATATATACTAAAATCTCCCTTTTTCCGGATTCTTTTGAAAGTGAAATATCAAAGCAAGAAAACTTGATGAAAGCAACAAAGCTTACATATTATATTTCAATCATATTATCCTTAACTTCTGAATGCTCTTCTTATATTTGTCATTTGCCAACAACTTCCCTAATTTGAAAGCCTCTGCATGCATTATATTTATCGCTGGGCAGTGTCCGGATCGGATATCCGATTCAAAGTACTAGTCTGGATCAAATACTTATATTCGAAATTCTTGAATTCAAATATCCATATCCAACCAAATGTTTCGGATATCCAAAACAATCGGATCGGATGCGGATATCCATATTTTGGAATTTACTTTAAAATTAAGTTTGAAACATAGTCATATTCGTCGAGTTACATGATGATTTTCTTTTGTATTCTTATTCTAATGTTCTCGACATAAAATTTAAATATCACTTACATATTTCTCTAATATTTTAAACTTTAATTAAATTGTATTAGATAAAATTGTATTTTCTCGAAATTATACTAGAATACTATAATTCGGATCGGTTCGAATATCCAAATGTTTTACTTCTAATACCCATATCCAAATGAGTGTATATCTGATTTTTTTTTTTTTTTTTTTTTTATAATAAAACTAGATTGATCTCTTAAAGTAGGACCAACCTATCTCCCTGGTCGGAAAACTCAGTATTAACTATACAAATTTCATGCACACGCATTAATTAACCTTTTGTCTCTCGCACACCATTTTTAGCCTCTCACCAACTGATCTAACTCCTTTCTTTCTTTTTCATACTCCACTTAGGGCAACTAATAAAGTAGCCTTTCACTATTATTTTCACCCCCTCTACCTATCAATTCTTTACATTTTTGTTTGGGTGTTTATAGGGGTGATAATGAAATAAGACAACTTATAGTTGGCCACTTGGCTCCGTCAAAGCTGAGCTCGTGTTAGCTCAGCTAGATCGAGTTCGGGTTCATGTCTAGAACTTAGCGAGTCAAATCGAAGTAACGATGGCTCAAAAAGCTTGGAAACAGCTCAAACTTGTGTAATTAGATAATACGAAGTATATTACTCTTTGTTTATAAAAATGTTTTATCGCAATTAAATATTTGTATTACCATATCATATGTTGTCATTGATTTGCCCAATATTTTGTATACGTAACAGTTAGAGCCCAGGTTTAAGCTTGCAAGCTTGATAATGACTAATGAGCTTAATTTTTTTTAAGCTCGGCGTTTCGCCCGAGTTCGAGTTTTGTCTCATGAGCAAAAATCGAGCAAGGCCAAGCTCGGCTCAACTCGTTATCACCCCTAGGTATTGCAGTAATTTTCGAATATTTTGAGTATGTAAGTTGTTTTTTCTCTTCCTGCATGCATGCTACTTATTCATTAATCTTTGTGTCGAAAGTAAATATAAATAAATGACCGGAATAATGGTATACACTTTTTTTAATTATTGCTTGAATATCTATCCTTTTTCACTTTGTTGTTTCATTATTGGTTCCATGTCACCGACTAATGGATCATCATTCATTTCTTTTTTAACACCAACGTATGAAATCTTCAACACCTTTTTTCCCAATTATTGATTGATTTTCGACATAGAATTTTTCAAACTCCACGAAATATTTTATGCATTTGTTTTTTTCAACAAGAGGATTTCAATTATTGAGAGGTTGGCAATTTTTTTAGATAGCCTATCACCAACTATTTATAAATAAAAATTTTAAAATTGTTGAAATTAATACACCCAACTAACCAACATAATAAATCCTTAACTAACCCGTTTCATTTCATTTTTCGAAACATATTAAACGATATTAACAAAAAGAAATACTATACTCGTATTATTTAACTATATACTCGACTATAAATATTTCTTTGGATAGCGAAGAAAATCGATAATCATTTGTTTTATCGATTTAAGTTGAATAAATCGTAATATATACTCTCTCCGATCCAGACCAAAGGTAACATTGACTTTTTCACACCTGTAGAGGCGCATTTTGCAACGTGGATATCTTTAGTTACAGATTATTAAAAATTATAAAAATTTGATATTCTTATAGCATTCATTACGATAAATCAAACAAGATCTCAGATGACTATATTTTCTCGTATATATTACAAATAATATCAAAGAGTCTCTACAGTCATAAATAGTGTCAAAAAGTCAATATTACCTTCGGTCTGGATCAGAGTATATAATAACCTACAAACAACGCAATAGAGATTTGAACATACAAAGTCTTCACATAAAATAAATGGAAGATAGATAGCGTATATACTTAGGAATCCTTACTATACGTCAAACGTGTGATGTTGTCACAATCACCTACTATTATGAATATGTGTATACATGCATCAACCATATATTAATGCACCTTTTTCCCTTACATTATTCCTTACTATCTCAAATTTGTCTTCGTAAGTCTCTCTTAAAACGACAATATCCGTTTTAAGTGAAAAATATGTAAGCGGTTTTTTTGGAAATTTGGGTTTATACTTTATACTTATTACTTATGTTAAAGTCTATATTTAAGAATTTCGGTTTTTTTGAAAATTTGGAGTAGCGAATGCTACTAGCTAGGTTTCCCCTGGCTAGAATCCTTCATTTATCACATCTACCATAATTAACATTTAATTAAAGTATTAGACGATATTGCCATCTTAAACGAAAATTTGCGTTTCGTTTTTTGGTGGGTAGCTTTAATATATTGAGAGCATCATAAAATGTCCACATAAAAAGTATTCAATCTTTTACTACTAATAAAATTTGTGTTGTTATATATGGTTGTTCATATATTGTTTTTTTTTTGAAGAAAATAAAAGTGGGTAAGGAGTTAGAATGAGGTTTAAAGACAGTGTTTAGGTCTACCAACTGGTAGTTAGTCTTTCTCAAACCCCTTTGAAGCAAACTAACACATATATTATTAATATTAATATAATATTATTACCAAAAAAGAAATAAGATAATAAAGAGATAAGAACTCACCTTATTTATGTGGTTTAGAGCTTTTTTGTGAACTTTCTTACATTTTTCCCCTTGCACTCACACTTTCCTATGGTGGAGTTTTGTCCATTTTTCATGCATAAATCTTCAATAATTCTCCATTTTTTTAATAATTGAAGGTTTGTGGTTTTACTGTTTTCTTTCTGTGATACTTACGGGATTTAAACCCAGGTCATGAGTATTATCCATTTTACATTCACAAATCTTCAATAATTCTCCATTGTTTTAATAATTGAAGGTTTGTGGTTTTACTGTTCTTTCCCTGATGAGTACCACGTTTTATGACTTTGTCGGTTAAGCTAGTTTGGTGACATTTGTCTTTGTCTTTCTATCTTTATTATCTGTTGCTGATGTTTATGTTATTTTATGTGGGCAATATTTTATTGATTAGGTGATATAAAGTATGTATAGTATTATTTTAATCAGGCATGTCATTGTACTGATTGAAAAGGGTTTCTGAGGAGGGCATTATATGGTTTATGCAAAATCTCTTGGGATCAGTTTGTCTTTAGTGTGTAAGCTTAAGGTTTTTCATGCTTTAAATTTTATCAATCTTTATTGTTATAAGCTGCTTTGTACCCCAATTAAGGTACATCTTCTTTCTAGATGTCTTTAATTTTGAGGTACTTCAATTTTCATTTCTTATAGTATGTTTTATTTCTTACCCCGCAATTTGTGGGAGCCATTAGGCAGTGGGTTAATGTTGTTGTCGTCGTTTTCGTTGTTGAAAGAAGTTCACATTTTTTATGATTCAGTGATAGTTGATTGTGGTGTGATTTGTTTACTGATCTGGGTTGACTTGGTTCAACTTCATGATGGATGAGTTTAGTCTAAAGTTTGGTGAATCAGTTTTCAGATAGTTGGTATCACAACACAATTCCGAATCACGGGTTCATATTAGCCGACTCCAAATCATTCTCGGACGACTATGGCTTAGTTGTTTGTAGAAGGGTCATTAAGTTTTTTTTTTTTTTTGGTAGGTGTTCTTAGATAAGTCTCTATCTGTTTTTGCCTTTAATTTTGTTTAGCTAGAGCAGAATCCATTTAGGTTTTCTGATATAAATATATGATGGTGAATTGAATTTTGCATTTTTCCGATTTTCTCAGAAAAAAATATTCCTATTGTCTATTTGGTTACAATTGAATAAAAAGGTAAACGAATGATTGTGACGGAGGTAGTTCTTTTTTCTTTGTTTTAATGAATCTAGCATCATCCTTATGTGATAGTTCCTGACAGGGTGACAGATAATGATTTATGGTTTTCACTTTTGTCAGACTTTACTGATCAAATGATTTTTTTACCTTTTCTTAGGTGTTGTTACTGGTCCATAACCTGATCATATCATATGACAGTTGAAGTTTACTGCTGATGTAATACTCTTGGATTCATTCTGCAATACCGGAAATTTCTGACACGAAAAAGCGAAATCCTAAATCTGATGGCTACTTATTACCCAAGCTCAAGTGCTCAAATTGATGTCTTATCTGCTCCTTATACGCCGGACCAAAAGTTAGCATCGTACCCAGAATCCAATCTTCTTCATGGCAATATGATGATGTACCTGAACCCGAATTCTTCTAATGGGAACTTCTCGATGAATCCTCCTAATAATGGCGAAAATTTTGACTCAATGTCAGGAAGAAATGAGATGATGTTTATCCCACCTACCGGTGATCCAATGAGTATGCAAGGAACAAGTGGTCCTTTAAACTCGGATTCTGTTGAAAATGTCAGTAATTCTATTCCCGGGGAGCTGCAATTGATATCTAGAAATCACTTGGGGATTATGGATGGTGAACAGAATTTACAAGGTTTATCTCTTAGTCTTAGTACACAGATGTCGACAGTAGTTTCGACACCTTCATTTCAATACCAGTACTCAAACCCTGGCCTTTCCTCTGTGTTAAGCCCTCATATGCCATTATCTGCTGAAAATAGTGTCAGACAAATGGCCTGCAAAGTTGACGAAACTTCTCCTAGCAAAGATATGAGAAATTATGATTGTTTTCCGTATGATATTCATGGAGATGGAAGCAATACGATTAGATTCGGGATGCCAAATAGTAATCATCCATTTACAATAAACCCGAAAGGAGAGAATTGCTATCAGTACCAATATGAGCAGGCTGGGATTGCTAGCGCGCTTTTGAAGTCTAAGTACCTCAAGGCAGCTCAACAATTGCTTGATGAAGTTGTTAATGTTGGGGATGCTATTAAACGACGTGAATCCGGAAATGATCAAATCTCAAATAAAGCTGATGAAGGTTCAAAAGAGTCTAGGGGTGGATCAAAGCCTCCCACAGAAGGTAATGACTCGGGTGTTGGGTCCGGCTCAGCTCAAGAGCTTTCTTCCTCAGAGCGACATGAGTTGCAGAACAAGTTGGATAAGCTTCATTCCTTGTTGGATGAGGTACACTAGAACATCATTCATACCCTTTTCCATTTGCTGGAATTTTTCTTCTTGCTAATTGTTTCTTAATCTCTATAAGTCGTTTCAACTTGTGACGGGTTCTTTCAGTTATCACTAATTTTCATGTTTTGTTTTATTTTCTTTGAGATACTGATGTTAAATTTGGTAACTATATCATGGCCAATCACGACTCCATATGTAGAAGCTTAACATAACTATTGACTCTGTCTAATGTCATGCTTGCAGTGGCGTGGACAGAAAATTTGGGTGGTGGGTTTGAAATACCGAATAGGTATTATATGTCAATAACTAGTAAGAATTGTATTATACAATAAAATTAACAAACATGCACTTTTTACTCCTAAATTCACTGTATCCTTGCAATTTACCTAACTGTCAATGACATCTTCTGTAGATTTGCATAACTTTTGATAGTCTAAAATCTGTAGGTTATTGTGTTACCAGTCCGAATTCTAAAATCAGTGGTTTACTAATTTCTGATTATAGGTGGACAGAAGATACAAACAATATTGTCATCAAATGCAAATCATGGTTTCATCCTTTGACATGGTAGCCGGGGGTGGGGCAGCCAAGCCTTACACTGCCCTGGCCTTGAAAACAATTTCCCGGCATTTCCGATGCTTGCGTGATGCCATAACAGATCAAATACAAGCAACCAGGAAAAGCCTTGGGGAACCTGACAATGGTACGGGAGGAGCAATTCCTCGGCTTCGCTATGTTGACCAGAAACTTAGACAGCAAAGAGCACTTCAGCAATTTGGTATGATGAGGCATGCTTGGAGGCCACAAAGGGGTCTTCCTGAAACTGCTGTCACCATTCTTCGTGCTTGGTTGTTTGAGCATTTCCTCCATCCGTATGTTTTTTGTCACTTGAGTCTCTCAAGGTTTTGCTTATGATGACAATCGGTCTGAATGTTTAGGACTCAATTTCTGTTGTTCAGGTACCCAAAAGATTCAGAGAAGATAATGCTGGCTAGGCAGACAGGATTGTCTAGGGGCCAGGTATGTTGTGATAAAGAATTGTGCAAAACTTGTACTCCCTCTGTCTCTTCCGGTTCTTTACGTTTTCATTCATTTGTGAGGAGTATTTTAATCAAATATAAAAAAATCAGTTGAGATGGAGGAATGTGGTTTCATATGATTGTGTTAAACTTGGTTCAACAGGTTAATATACTGAAATTGCTGTCTTGATTGTTTTCTTTGGATCAGGTGGCAAACTGGTTTATAAATGCTCGTGTACGTCTTTGGAAGCCTATGGTTGAGGAGATGTACAAAGAAGAGTTTGGAGAGGCAGAATTAAATTGCAATGAAGATAACAGTACAATGAAGTTAGCTGAGGATAGGAAAGACGAGATGCAGGAAAGTTCGACATCTATGGCTCATGATGCCCGCGATTCTAAAACCAATGTCAATCATAACACAGAAATGAAGGGTCATTCTTCCTCAAATTCAGGCCTACACATTAATTCTCTTGGCGATAACAATCTCGACCATGGATTTTACACTAATGGTACACTCTCAACTGACCCAAATGGTGTAGGACATCTTATGGTCACTTCTGGTGCATATCAGATGTCCGAGTTGGGCAGTTTTGGCGTAGACAACAACCAAGTATCCTTGGCTTTAGGGCTACGACAACGTGAAGGAGAAGTTGTAACAAGTTTTGCAGGCAACCCGAATACAGAATCGACAATTGGGGTGGTCCCGTCTGAGTATCCGTACTTGGAACAAGTGAACCAGCAACATAACAGGTTTGCTAACCCACATATACTCAATGATTTTGTATCTTGATGAAAGATTGAAAAAATTCTTGTATGCCTTCATATCAAATAAGTCGGTGTCGACGGACCTCAAGGTGGATGGGCAAGTAGAATTAGTATAAATTTCTGTAGATGATTCCCAGTTGTAATATAACTATAGAAAACTGGGTTCATAGATAGCATATTGTGGACATGCCACCCACTTGTAGTCGGATCATCATCGGGTGGTTTTCGAAAGCTGGAGATACTCAGTATCTACAGTTCTACACATATATTTGTACAAGATAGGATTATTCATGTAATTTTGTGTGATCACTTGATGAAGAAACAAGAAAATAAATAAGGTGAAAAAACAGGTAAATATATACTGTAGTTATGTGATATTCTTTGTAATTCTTGTACCATATACTTTGTGTATAAGAAAATTGTTGGAATTATACCCAAAAATCAAGTACTCCTATTATGTAATGAACTTTGTTTTTGTTCTTGAACTTTGCGTAAACACAAATTATAAAATAAGATCGTCTTACAGTGTGAGATGATCCTTTTGTTAATTAAACACTCATTTATTGCTGTATATAAAAAACCGTCTTATAATGTAAGAGGTTCTTACATAATTAGCACTTTTGAGCTCTCACAAATTATATCATGTTATTTAGATAACGAGTCTTGGTTGTGACGTCTCACAACCCCTTTTCTTTGAGAACAAGAGCTAGCTTAAGTGGTAAGAGCTCACTTACCCCGACCATGAAGTTGGGGGTTCGATTCTCACCTGCGACATAGTTCGCTCATTTGAATTTTGAACCAAAAAAAAAAAAAAAAAACCCCTTTTTTCTATTTTTTTTTTTAACAATATTTAAATCGGGTGTTAGTTATCACAAGCTTGTGAACGTCAATCCGTCACAAGTAAGAATTTGTGTTTAGTCCGTATTTAAAACCGAGACCCATATTCAAATCAAACCATTGGTGACAGTTATTTCTCTACATCAGTTCAGTAACTGAGAAATAATGCCCAGGCCTGTAAACCATGTCAATGACGATAATTCTGAAATGGGTCATACAAACCGGAATTTCATGGACCTCCTTGGTGCTCCAACTGAGTCAAGTCATGGGTCAAACACACTCTCGCTTTCATTTGGCTCACAGAGTCACAGTCGCTCGTTCTCCAATCTGAAAATGCATTACAGTTCTTCGTATTATGTTGAGGCATGTGATTCTGGTGGCTGTTCTTTCATGGGAAGTCCATCATTTCCAACTTTCGCGGTCAGTAACTCTACGTACTTGAAGCCGGTTCAGTCGATTCTTAAAGAGATGTTTGTAATGAACTGACAGCAGAATTAGTAAGTAATCAGTGAATCCGATCTCCTCCTTACAGATTATTGGGACAAGGCTTTCAAACGACGGTCATGGATCAATTACCGCTTCATGTGACAGTTCCATACGATAGTTCATGTTAACCGACCCCAAATCATCCTGGAACTAAGAATTTGCTGTCGTTGTTTCACATTCCAGTTCATTATAAATACTCCATCAGCTCGACGAGAGTTGCTCATGAATAGGACAATTCATTAGAGACACTAGCCTAGCACTCTGCCTATGAGAAAAGGGCAAAAGCAATGTATTTTTCAAAGTTCACGATTTTTTGTTTTTGGTTTCGACAAATATTCACGCCTCTAATTAATCCCAAACCCACTCGAGATTTGAACATAGACCTGAAACCTAATATACCTCCAATCCAAACTTGCAGGTTAAAGGGTGAGTTTTACGCAATCCAAGGTCAGGCTATCGGCTTCTTGGAGTTTTAACGCAATGAGAATTGAACCCTAACCTCAAAGTCCGACTGCTGAAAATCCAACCCTTAACGTAAAAGCTAGACTTTTTATTATTGGGGCTGACCCGAAAAGAATCCACAAAAAGCTTGTCATATCCACAAAACACTCCCTTTTAATTGGGACACAATGTAATGCATTTTAAACTTTGAGACGGATATATCCGTTTTAAGAAAGAGATCAAAGCATAAGACTTGGATAACGATATTTACAAATACTGATATTTAGTTTAGACAGGAGAAAATGATGAACATGTCTGTCTGTGGCTATCAAACAACTTGAACAAGCTTCAAAACACACTCTTAAAACTCTCAAAATCTCTGAATTCTACTACAAATTTGCAAATTTTACAATCAAAATTCACCATTAATCTTCAAAAACATCCCAAACAACTATGAGTGCAAGCAATTTCTGCTGTATATTCCAAACAACATCATCATCATCTTTACAATGCACTCAATTCCAACCATTTTCATTACCATTTCCTCTATTTTCTTCAACCATTGTCAAAAAACCATTTTTATCACAAACCCACCATAAAATTATTAATGATAATCTTACTCTTGTTAAATCCCTTCAATTTCATGGTGAAGTTGGGGAGATTATCTCTCCTTCTCTTAAAGAAATTGAGGAATTAGTTGAAGAAGTGAGTGATTTTGATGGGAGTTTTGATGACCCAGATGAGTTTTCTTCTGTTAATGGTGAGGAACATGAACAAAAAGTTGAAAAAATGGAGGAGGAAGAGGAAGAGAACAATAGGTTTAAGCTCAGAAATGGCAAAGAGGTTGTCTTTTGATTCTTTATTCTATATTTCCTTTGAATTTGATACGATTATGTTACTCCGACAGTTCACTTTAGTCACGTGTCACATGTCCCAACACTTGAAGTGTGTTTTAGAGTTGCAATAACTTATGGGTTTCTAATACTTATTGTTCAATGTATGATGCCAGTATGCCACCCCTTAAGCACTGTAAACTTGTAAAGTGTAAACTTTTTAGTTACTAATTTACCTCCTAGTATTTTTTAATATATGTTTTAGCCCCTTACTGTTGGTTGGCCCTGGGTAAGATTGCGTACATCCGACTCCACTGTACCTGCTATTTGCAGGAGCCCTTGAGGCATTGGGTAATGTTGTTTTACCCCTTAGCTTCGAATCTTGGCTCGGCTACTGTTTATATAACTATATAAGTTCCTAGTGTATGAAGTTATTGCTTATACTTCTGCAGAAGTTCAAATAAATTTGTGTAAGAGTAAATATTAGTATTTCAGGTCTTTGCTTATACTTTGGAGACACTTCTGCAGACTGCAGAAGTTTAAATAACTTTGATGATTCAGAGCTAGAAGTTTAAATAAATTTGCATCAGAGTGAAGTTATTGCTTATTCTTCTGCAGAAGTTTGTGTCCTAATTTTTAATATTTCAGGTTCTTGCTGAAAATGCTTATCTGGTTGGCATGGAACTAAAAGGCGTAAATGTGGATTCTTTCGGAATAGAGGATTCCCTGGATGAGTTAGCTCAACTCGCTGACACTGCAGGGCTTCAGATTGTTGGCTCTACTCATCAAAAGTAAGTATGTGTTGAAATTGTCTTCGGCATAGTGGCCTTTTGTTTGTGGAATATAAAATTTGCGTACTTACAAGTTACGACTGAAGTGAAGGGCACTGAGTCCTCTCACTTTTTTCCCTGCTATTTGATTATAAGCAAAATGCATGTTAAGTGTGCCGCTAGGAAGCTGATATTATCGTCCAATTAGGAGAGTGGTCACTGGCCAATGCTGAAAGACACGACTTTGGAGCACTGTTATCATGTTATGTGATCATAGATTGTTTACCTTGTAGATAATTCCGGCTTTATTGATAAGGGTTAATCCAAAACAGTTTGTTTCTCCGTCGACATAAAGTACTCGCTTTCTGCCAAGTACAATTTTTCACGTCACTTTCAGTTTGTGATGTCTCAGCTGGCCAAACGACATGACCTTCTGATTTATCATTCAGGCTTGCTGCTCCAAATCCAAGAACATATATTGGCTCTGGAAAAGTCAGCGAGATCAAAAGTGCAATTCATGCACTGGATGTTGAGACAGTGATATTTGATGACGAGCTTTCACCAGGGTAAGAACTTTAATACCTTGTCTTAGTTTAAAAAAACGCGCCTTGGACAAGCTTAAGCCAAGGCTTAGTGATGTCTTGGTCCCCTTTATAGATAAGGTGCAGCTAGCAAGGTGCACCAGAATGCAATTTCACATTTTTTTCTTTCTAGTTCTTTTTTATACCCTTCTCTTTGCCACATTCGTAGCTTTGCTCCGTTTTTTGTTTTCCCTCTTTAAAATCCAAAAATGGATTTTTGAATGAACAAAAATGTATTTTAAGAATAATATTTCTTTCCAAAAATAGAGCCCTATAAACCTCAAGTCTTCGCCTCACGCTTTGCACCTTGCATATAAGGAATGAGAAGTTGAGAACCCCTCGACTAAATTTTGTAAATCTTGAGTGTGAATTTAACGAGGTAGCAAGGTACCATGTGTAATACCAAATGCTTTGGAAGTAGCCTTTCGCATGAATTTGTATTCATTATGAATTGGAAAGACTGTTTGGTTAGCTATAGGATATAAAATTCCACATGAATTGCCACTTACCTAGGCAAGCAGCTTCTTCCATTTCGGAGGATCTTGAATTCTAGGGATTTTTTCCTGTATTTTGGGGCCGCCAAAGAAGCTACTACGTTTGTCATTCCCATGAATTGTAATTCGTGTATTTTTTCGTTGGCAACCAAACAACCTCTTAGAATGCCTTTGAGATAGTTGATTTTTCTGGTACTGTAAATGTGGATCTGTTTGTTAGGCCCTAAATATCAACTTATTGCAGACAATTGCGTAATTTGGAGAAAGCTTTTGGCGGAGATGTTAGGGTCTGTGACCGGACAGCTTTGATTCTAGACATTTTCAACCAGAGAGCAGCAACACACGAAGCTGCTTTACAGGTAAAATCCCATTTTACCAAATCATGAAAGACAATTTTATCGATGCTTGTCTGCTGAGGATATGATTAACTCCTCCCTCTAAGGTTGCACTGGCTCAAATGGAATACCAATTACCGCGGTTAACAAGAATGTGGTCTCATTTGGAGCGACAATCTGGAGGGCAGGTGAAAGGTATGGGTGAGAAACAGATTGAGGTGGACAAACGTATTCTTCGAGACCAAGTAAGTAGAATTTGCTGCATTTTCAGGTCCATCCCAGAATATAATCTATTCCAAAACATAATAATAGTTCATCGATTCTGAGTACTTCTATTATTGATCATTTCTGGTAGATTGGAGTACTCAAAAAAGAGCTGGAATCTGTTAGACGGCATCGAAAACTTTATAGGAGTCGGCGTGTTTCAGTACCAATTCCTGTTGTATCTTTAGTAAGTTGATTTCTGCCTTGTTTTTTAGCATTCAAAATTTTATTCGATTCCCTATTCAAAGAAAATGACCAAGTCTGTTTCTGTCATCCGAAAACAAAGGTAGGGTACACAAATGCTGGAAAGAGTACTTTGTTAAACCGTTTGACTGGAGCCGATGTTCTTGCTGAGGATCAATTGTTCGCTACACTTGATCCAACAACAAGAAGGGTTCAGGTAGTTGAATTTGTGTTTATTTCTCTGTTATATCGGCATTTAGTTGGGCAAGATCGTAATTTTGTTTCATTGTCCCATGCTACAATCCAAACTGATAGCATGTATTAGATGACACTTGTGAATAAACTTGATGTATTTAGGTCAAGGTCTAACTCTAGTGCTTGCTTAGTCTTAATAGCTACCAAAAGTTACAAAGTTACCTTTTCTCCGAGAGTAACTTTCGGGAATATGGTTGCTTTTGTTCTCTCTTAGGATAAGAATATCTCGTGCAAGATGAACTGTATCTTCATATTACTGTATGATGGATTTTTTTCAAAACTGGATTTCAGATGAAAAATGGGAAGGAGTTTTTGCTGACCGACACTGTTGGGTTTATCCAAAAACTACCTACTACACTGGTGTGTTCTCGTCTCTTTTTGTGATGTATGTCGCATACTCACATATCTTGTTCTCTGTGTTAATTATATAGACTTCTTGCAGGTTGCTGCTTTCAGAGCCACACTGGAGGAAATAGCAGAGTCGTCACTTCTGGTGCATGTGGTGGATATAAGGTATATATTGACTTCATATTTGCCTCTAAACATTCAGCCTTTATCATATAACCATTTTTTTGTGTTTCAGCCATCCTTTGGCGGAGCAACAGATAGATGCAGTGGATAGAGTTTTATCAGAATTGGATGTTTCATCAATACCAATATTGACAGTTTGGAACAAGGTATGCACCAGTCTGACAGACTGACCTTTTAATGACGACAAAGCAATCCTGAAATGTTTTGGGCTCGGCTTACATGGGTCATCATTTAAAACCGTCAATAAGACATAAAATAATCAAGAAAAAGCAAGCTTACAAAGGCAGAGAATCAGAAACTAATCTGACTGAATGACCGGCTGCAAAATTGCAGTGCAGAGTTATTGAACATGTTTACCGGCCAAAATAGTCCAACTCAAATTCGTAGTTACTAATTAGCTGTCCTGGGATTTCATTTCTGCTTCGGTAAGCTCTATATTTATTTGCAGATGTGATAAGTAATAGTTAATTGCGCATATCAGGTTGATAGGGTCAGTGATCCAGAGAAAGTTAAGGCTGAAGCAGAAAGACGAGGGGACGTTGTCTGTGTATCAGCTTTGACTGGTGATGGACTAAATGACTTCTGCAATGCTATTCAGGAGAAGTTGAAGGTAAGTCGTCTTATGTTCTCTACTATCACGAACAAACTACATTTGATGCTTAAACACGTACTTGGTATTACTCCCTCTCAACCATTTGGTTGCGTTTCCTTTTTAAGAGAGGGATCAGAATATACAATCACAAGCTTACCTTAACCTCACATCCCATCTCCTAGACACATACTCTTTCCGTCTCAGTCATTTGTTTGCCTTTTATATTCATTCTTATACTGTTTATGAATTGTATTCTATAACAGGATTCTATGGTATGGGTTGAGGCGCTCATTCCGTTTGACAAAGGAGAACTTCTCAGTAACATCCATCAAATCGGAATGGTTGAAAAAACTGTGAGTTGTTCTATCCCAGTTCCGAAGCTATTTGACCTTGATTTCTACTATGTTTTTTAGTCAAAGCATAGTTCATGACTTTCGCTTAAAAAATTTCTAGCCTTCCAACAGATAATTACTGTTAAATTTCGCATACCATATTTGGGGCAATAGTGCCCCATTCATTTTTCTGTAGATTCTTCTTAAACATAGGGATCACAGTATATAATCCGCGACATGATACTTCATTGGCCATATTTGGGCACGACGACCAAGATAAGAATCATGCATAGGATTTAACACCGAGATGAATGAATACTTCTTAAGAGCTGCAAGATATATTTCTCATTGACGAACACCAATTTCAGGAATACTTGGAAAACGGGACACTCGTGAAAGCACATGTACCACTTCGCCTGGCTAGGCAACTTACTCCGATGAGGCAGTTGTGTGTGTCACCATAGACTTCCTCTATACACCATCGAGGTTTTACTGTAAGTTCCGTTTTTGAACCACTTTCTGTATTAGAGGATGCTGACATGGGACCGATATCAGCTTTAGTTTTTAGCTCTAAAGACGAAATGTTTTAGAGGTAATTATACATGATCTGTAATTCTATATCTGTACATAGATTAACTGCTGTATATACCTCATACCTTCTGGAGCTGGTCAAATTTAAATCAGCAAAATTGCAACATTTTCGATTGTAAAAAATTGTAATCTGAGACTGCCCTACGATAATATTTTACCAGACAGACTCCAAATACTCGAAATTCCTCTCGTATTGAAAAAATACGATTTGAATCTTGCAGTACTTTTTGATGAAAATTTAGCGATTTTTGATTTTCTCGTTAAAGACTCGGATTCTTTGTGAACGGTATTTGCCAACGACTCTTTTCCCGGTGTGACTACGTTTTCGCTCTATTATTAGGATGATATCTTTGGATACGTTTGCATATGGTGCATGGAATCGCCATAGCTAATATAACTAGGAAACACACTAAACACCAAAAGTAGTTTCTACCATTATGTCATCATGAAGCAAAATTTCAAACTTCATTGAAAACTATTTGGAATTATCTTGAGGTTTATTGATGCAAGCCATGGGATTCGAGACTCGAAAGCAATGTACATCCATAATTTTACGAATTTCTATAGACAGTAATCATCTTCGGTTAAGGTAGACCTGGCAAAACTGACCCAACTCGAATGACCTGACCTGACCTTCACTCGTATTGAGGACCTAAATCTGACCTGAGACCCGAATTGACCCAACCCAACCCGACCCAAATGTTTATTGTTTTATACTGACTGTTTTGGGGCGTCATCTCCAAATAAGTTGATAACAACCAACCTGAAAATTACATGATCCGAGTTCTTGCAAACCCGAAATGTCCCGAACTCTATCAGATTGACCCGTTTGCCAGGTCTAGAAGTAAGGTTGCCTTACAATAGGACGGAAAATAGACTCGAGATTTCCAGATAATTATATCAGAACAATCCGAGCTCTCGCTACTTTGTACAGGATAACAATGGTCAAATTATACCATAATCTCAAATCGGGTCAATCGGGTCAATAACCATGAAACCTAACCTTAACAAAAATGTTTCAATAATTGGAAGTTGTTACCTTGGAGCAGGTAAAACTGTAACACTAGAGATTACATACCAAATGAAGCAGAGAAATCATATTGAAATAGTCACAACATGGTCTCTCAACATCTCAATTAAGGAAATTGGATTTGGTAAAGAATATATAGTTGTTATTTTCATCATCATATCGCCTTTTCCGACTTCTATATATATCTTCCGTTTTATTAAACTTAGTATCAACAGTTTCGAAACAGAAACCGATACAAAAAAAACTTAAAAAAGTATTAGAACTTTGAATATTTTCATGGCAGCTTTAAAAATGTTCATGGCTTCAATGGTGTTAATGTCTATACTCCCCATCAGTTTAGCACACCCTGGTGTCGGGTTTGGGTTTGGTTGGGGTAGCGGTGGTGGTTCGGATTACGACTCTTTATCTTTAAACTTCTATGATACTTCATGTCCTCAAGCTAATGAGATTGTCTTGTCAGTCCTTGAGAGTGCCATTGCAGAAGACCCTCGCATGGCTGCGTCGTTGCTTAGGCTACATTTCCATGACTGCTTCGTCAAGGTTCCGTAACAATTTACTTAACTTACTTTATCATTATTACAAAGTAAGACGGTCTTACAAAGTTCGAAATTTATCAATGGATAACAGATTGTTTCTTATTTTTGTTGTACAGGGGTGTGATGGTTCGGTCTTATTAGATGATACAACTTCATTTGTAAGCGAGAAAAGTGCAAAGCCAAACGCAAATTCCTTGAGAGGCTTTGAAGTGATCGACGAGATCAAAGCACAAATAGAAGAAGTGTGCCCTGAGACGGTCTCCTGTGCAGACATCGTAGCCTTAGCAGCTCGAGGTTCCACTGTTCTGGTGAGTACGAAACCTGAAACAACCTTGACACTTCCTTTAGCAGAAATTTGACTCGTCTTAAGGTTTAAGACAGATACTTCCGTCTTAAACAAGAATTTATTTTCATCTAATCATTTGAGCTAATTATACAGAGTGGAGGACCTTACTGGGAGCTGCCATTAGGAAGAAGGGACTCAAAGGCAGCATACTTCAAGCTTGCTAATACTACTCTTCCTGCTCCCATCTTCACTGTCCAACAGCTTGTTCAAAACTTCAAATCTCACGGTCTCGATGAAGTCGATCTTGTTGCACTTTCAGGTCAGTTATCTAGACTCTTTACTAAGAATTTCAGATAATCTAATGACATTAAAGGTCACTTTCAGGTCACGATAACCTTCAAAACCTTTACAAACCGCTCATTAAACTTTCTTATCAATTATCTGTTAAAAGAATCGGAGGGAATACTACTGGGTTTTTTTCCGTAATTCAGAATAATTTATGGATTTCAAAATGGTGAATATGATATAGGAGGACACACAATAGGAATGTCAAAATGTTTAAGCTTTAAGAAGAGACTATACAACCAAAATGGCAAAAGTCAACCAGATGTAAGCCTAGAAAGAGCATTCTTAACTGAACTAAAGTCAACATGCCCTTCATCTGGAGGAGACAACCTCCTTTCTCCAATGGATTATGCAACACCAAGAGCCTTTGACAATACCTACTTCAAGCTTGTCCTAGGAGGCAGAGGTCTCCTATTTTCGGATCAACAGCTTTTCTCCGGTAATTTTCCGAATGTTGCTCTAATGGTTAAGGCTTTTGCTCAAGATGAGACCCTTTTCTTTAACCACTTTGCTAAGTCTATGGTTAAGATGGGAAGCTTGAGCCCGCTCTTGGGGAGCGACGGGGAAGTTAGGAAGAATTGTCGTCTCGTTAATGACTATTAACGAGTGGTCGGGAAATTTGGAAGAATTGTCGTGTTAATTATTATTTATGAGTGAAGTACTCTGTAGTAATTAGGGTATTATTTGGAATTATGATTTGATCAAATTGATGGTAATTGTGAATGGTTTAATTTAGCTTCGCGGTTAGGTGTAAGTCGGGTTATTGTTGTTTGTGAAATCTTATTAAGTATTTGTTGTAATGAAATTCTTATGAAATAAGAAAAGTAGTGTGGTTACCAAAAACTTGCAAATTCGCATTGCATTGTTGTATTTCGTTTTATCTCACAACCTAACAAGAAAGAATCGATTTTACTGGATGGTAAATCCCGAGATTAGAATCAGAATTTAATCAAACTATAAGCCCAGAGACATTCTAACTGAGTAGTGTATGACTTCGACGATTCTTGTTTCCTGAACGTACCTACAACTTGCTGTCGAAATGGCTTCAATATCTTGAATCTTCTGTAGAAAACATTCACTGATATGATCAGGCCCTGTGGTTGTGTCTTTCATCCACAAGAATCTGTTTACTGCGAACTTTCAAAACCTGTAAGCAATAAATCATGGCCAAAAACGACGGGAATCAACGCCTAAAGTATATGATCACAAACGCTGCATTTTACATATTAATATCAGTCCAATTAGTCTATTATAAGACCGTCTCCTGTTAATAACGTGAGACCAACCCATTTAAATATGAACCTTGCCCAAGAAATTAAAACCCGCTAACTCAGAGAATAACTACCCCAATGTTTATTCTTATCATCTTGTGTAGGTCAATTTAATGATAACATTATCATGAGATCTTCTCGTAATACAATTGCTGGTGTCGGTAAATTTGAGTGAATTTCATACCTCGTTTTCCCATCCACGTCTTAGTGTAATTACGGACAGGAGCAATATCTGAGTCACACTCCCTCCAAGCATCCCAAACCAGATTCCCTGATAAAATCAACCCTTCTGTCAGAAACTCAACCGAGTAAATTGGAAATATATGGTTTTATGTAAAATTAGTGTAGTGGGAGACATAAGGGCGGTTCAAGTCACAGTACTATTTCAACATGTCTTTACCAGCTATGGTAGCTTGACATTAGCAACGATTTATACTTTTAGAGTTAATAACCCCAAACTGTAGATAGCATTCCATATTTACCTTGTATCCAAAGTCAAGCGCCCGTCCAATGAAAATACCGAGAGGCAAGCCCACCAGGTAATAGCTTCCAATGTTTACAAATGCAGCCAATGCTTGCCAACCAGATCCAACTGCGATGCCTGATAAGGATCATATAATTAAGGAGAGTGGCGGATCTTGGAGCAAAAGTTAAGGGGACCAAGGTTTGGACATTTGACCGCAAGTTTGAAATATGAACAAATAAGCCACTGGACCATGAGGGCTAACTGGCTAAGTAATAATTTATGCAATCAAATTTAAAAAGTTAGTTCGGCAAAGCTATGATCCGCCCAAGTAAGACTCTAGTGACCTTTGAAACACAAGATCTCAATTTCAAACTTTCATGTGAGAATATCCAAGTATGTCTGCAATGTCATGGATAACTAGATACCAAGCGTTGAGAGATGGAGAGTGAGTAGTACCTAAGAATACTGGAGGAATGCTATTTAAAAGAATGGTCGAACCCAATAGAAGAGCAAGCTCGCTGACAAGGGAGATCACTGATGAGTTTGGTGTAAATATCATCGCTAGCTTTCCCGGGATTACCATGACCAGTAAGAAGAAGATCAGTCCAAGGAGTAGGGATGTCATCAGACACACCTTAGCTGCAAATTTAGCACCATTGGCATTTCCTGCTCCCAACTCGATGGCTACCCGTGCCCTGTGTAACAAGTATGGAATACTTGTGAGTAGAAATGAAAGAGCTGTGTAATAGCATTCATGTATTCCATATGAGCAGATGGCCCACTAGCCCGGCTGGTTGAATTATCGAGTGGTGGCACTCATAATCCGGGTTTGAAATAAATACATAATCATGACCGGCTTTGTGGGTCCTTTTACACCAAGAAATATATATATTGAGGTATAGGATATCTGACAGCATACCCAGTAGCAGCTAATATTCCAAGTGGAACCATGGACTCCCAGCCAAAAAGTGTGACGCTGTTAATGTGAAAAAAAAATTACACTCATTACTAAGTTTTGAGTAGAGAATTGGCAGAAATCCAACGAGTATTAGAGAGCAAGAACCAAAGAACTAGATCCAACCATATGGAGAGAGCATCAACTGCCGAGCTACCAGCATTCCCAGAAGCCACTACCAGCATCCTATAATACAGGTTCTCCAATCTACAAAGAAATATTCACATAGCACAATCAGGCAGTAGACAACCTAGTTCACGGATGATAACTGGAAATCATTTTATTTGTTGGGTTATTTGTTGTCTTGAGTGTATAGGGAAATAAAGCGAACTCTCCGCACAGAGCATGAGATATGATGCACAGATCATGCAACGCTGTAATGGAGGATTCTATTGTTCACAGTTGGATATGACCATTGATGGCTTGATGCTGATAAATTGACCAAATCGTGAATACAACAATGGCTAAAAAACTGCAGAAATGGCATTATAGTAATGTGGAACTAAAATACCTACAAGACCATGACACCAGAAGCGATGGCTAGCTTGAAGAAGTCCCACAGTTCCGTGAAGGCTTCCCGAGAGAAACCAGTCCATGTGGCAGGACACCCTCCATAAACAATATACCCAAATAGTATCACCACTGAAAGCCACCAGGAAAAATCTAGAATAAGAGCAGCCCCAATTATACCGACGCCAAGCTTATACACAAAAAGCCAGCTAAGAACGGCATGGACAACCAAAGCCATGGCAGCAGACCAAGCAATCACCGTCGTTTTAAGTTGACTCTGTAAGAACCTTTGCATTGAGAATTGAAATACAAAGCTCAAGTGCATCGGGATCAACCACTTAGCCACAAACCCAGTTCGTTCTGCTACTTCAACTGATTGGCCAAGGATCTTCAATAGAGGTGACGCAAATATGAACATGGGGAGCAACAAAATAGAACAGCAAAAGAGTACTACACATGAACGCTGCATGTAGATGCCTAACATGTGGTGTTGTCTTGCACCATAGGCTTGCCCGCACAATGTCTCCAATGCAGTAGCCATTCCTAGCTATAAATCACAACACAGGACAAACAACAAAAAGTGCATTATTGACTTTATTGACGAAAGGGATAAAGCATACAAGGAAGCTCCTTGGCTTTCCACAAAAGAAAATTGATTGCCTAAGTTGTTTTCTCAAACATGCTTGTGGGCTATTTATAAACCACACCAGATTGACCAGAAACAAGCACCATCAAACAAAGACAGAGCTTTGTTATTCAGGACCTTACTATGCCTTACCCATGAAGCTGAAAAATAGTGGTACAGGGATAGCATTATATAGCGTAAACATCAAAACGCAAACAGAGCGTTTGGTATCAAGTACGGAGTGGGAATGACAATGAATCGTCATTCTCAGTAAACAACCCCGCATGTGCTTTCAACACAAGTGTAAGGTTGCTACCCCATCATATCATAGTAGGGAGGTTTGAAGCACCGGGTAATGTTGTCGTTGGTGATTAAACATTAAGTGGAAGGAAATTTTACACAAGATCCAATCAACAATAGTGGAAGGTGGAATTTACTACTCCATTAATTAGTGTTTTCTGTGTGTTTCTAGCATCATCATTGTAAGTGGAAGTGGATGAACGGGATGTGAGAACCGAGAAGAAAAGTGAAGGATTGCTCATACCAATTCAATAACTTCATTCCCGTTGAAACACATCGCAGTAAAATTAAGAACAAATCCAGCATCATCCCATCAACTTACTACCTCTTTATCATGTAAAGCCCTAACCCTTCTTTTGGATGCAAAAGTACAAGGGAAGAGAGGGGTAAGTAGAACCTTTAATGAGTGATTAACCCAATTTGTTAATCGAAACAAGCGAAATTATTCCCCTCTTATTCTCTCCCATTTCCCCTCCAACTCCCACAATCCTAACAAAGGCAAGTATAATGTATAAACACACTCAAAATATGACAATTCATGGTTCAACCACTAATATATGTGATATTTTGACGGATTTCTTAGGGTGAATCATGAATGGGTGATTGTTCTTACTTGCTAAATTGTGATCTAAACTCTTTTTCGAAATTAAAATGATCCAAAAGACTGTTACCGAATAACCCTTAAGCCACTTAATCACCAAAAGACACAAACTTTACCTCCAAATTCCTTAATCCAAACAAAAGGGCAAGTACAAACACGCTTAAAAATGATAAATTGATAATTCATGATTTAACATCAATAGCCAAAAGACACAAACTTTCCAACAAATGAATCAAACAAAGTCAAGTTTATAAATACAGACAAAACACAAATTATAAAATAAGACCGTCTTACAATATGAGACGGTCATTTAATTGATTAAACATATAAAAGGATCGTCTCACACTATAAGACGGTCTTACACAATAATTATCGCAGAAAGAAAGTGGAAGTACCAGAAAGCCAAAGCTGATGGAGATAAGAAGAGTAGTAACAATGGAGAAAGCAGCAAGATCAAGATCACTCAAATGACCAGCTAAAGATTGAGTGATTATAGTAAGTGCAAACATTGCAACCCTGCAAAATATAGATGGACCTGCAATTTTCCATACTTTCTTCACTTCTTCCCATGTCTCTTTCATTCCAAAATTTGATTGTTTTGCATTTCCATCTTCTGAATTGATTTGGAGTAACAATGGATGGTGTTTCACCTCCATTATTTCTTGGGCCTTGATTCTTGGATCTATCATTCTTTATCATGTTCATGTTCATGTTCATTTGGGGTTTTTATTTCGGAGTGGAATTCAGTAAAACGGTTTTACAATAAAATATTCTTTTCTTTAAAACATGGTACGTGATGAACGTTACCGAGTATTTAATTAGTGTTATTTTAAGTAAATACTCTCATTTTTAAAATTACACTTGTTTAAACCGTTTTATACAAATTTCTTATTTATATCTTGCCGCTAGACCTGTCAAACGGGTCGGGTTATACGGGTCACAGGCCGGGTTAGGGTCAGAATACGGGTCAAGAAATAATTTTTAACGTCTTTTTTAATCTATTTTTTTAATTAAAAAAATAATTTTTAAAAACGTAAAACATATTTAATATGAATATTTTAATCATATTCAACGCTTACATTAATTATTTCAACGTTTACATTACTTTTATTGACATAATTATTAAATTAAAGTTTTTTAAATAATTATTTCATTATTAAGTATTATAAAAGTTATATAAAATTGACTTTTTAGTTGTGTTTGTAATTTTTAATGATAAAAAAATAATTTTTTAGCTATTTTTTTCAAATATTAATATTTTAATAAAATTCTTGATTTATCCTTAACCCAACAGGTCGACCCGTTCGGGTCGGGTCTCGACCCTAAAATAACGGGTCATATCGGGTTCAGGTCAAACGGGTCACGGGTCGAAAAAACGGGTTTGTAACCCTAAAAAACGGGTCGGGCAGGTCAGGTCTACTTGCCGCATATCTTAATCTTTTTCAGTTCATGTCATCTTTCGAGGCACATTGATCTGTGTTAATTAACATGCTCAAAGATAAGATTAATATTATTCACACTTTATTCCGCTATTTGTAGAACCGTTATTCTTGCTTGGGACGAGAAGGCACTTGTAACACCTTACAAACCACCCTCCCTTGGAAAGTCGGGGTGATATAATTGTTAATGTTGTATGGCAGTTGGTTGATCTCCCCTGTTTACCTTTTACTTCTGTAGTTCTGTGGAGAATTTACCTTTCGGAAACTAGACGGGGGTCATTCTGTCCCGCATTTCACCAGTCTGAGGTTCAGCATGGCATCGTTGTTAAAATGTGTTGATAAACGTGCGCAAGATCCAGGATTTTTTTAGCAATCATTTGCAATTACAACGAACATATGGCCTTTGGTTTTAGATCAATTTCCTGTCGTTGCACAAGTTTTCAGACGAATTACTCACGTGGTGAAAAGAGTTTCAGTCTTAAAGAACTGTGTAGTGCAGTTCAGTTCTATGCTGTAAACAAGGGAGGCAAATCAATGGATGCTCAAATTTCACAAATCATCGAAGATAAATCACTACCAGAAATTTGAATCATGCGATAGATACAACGCAAATAACAATTTTTCTGCTACGAATTTACACAGCAAGAGACTAGCACTGCTACAAAAATAACTAGACATTCCGGAGGAGGAGAAACCAGACATGACTTCATCTCATCGAATTCCTAATCTAACTACAAGAAGTCGGGCTATGCTTAGTTAGCGAACCGTTCTAAATATAATACTGAAGAAAGACAAACTATTGGATAGGCGGCGCAAATGGAACTCGCACAAAGAGTCTGCCATGCAGGCTGACAACAGCTGATGTATGTAGTGTGTCTATCCTCGCTGGCAAATTGACAATCTGCAAAACAGCCCCAACAATTTTTTTCCTGATTAGCATCAAAATGAGTAATTATGAATCCAACGGAGCTAGACGTGGCAAACATATCATTTGCATGGGCTCAGTTTTAGCAGGTCATTTCAGATTATGATTATTTTTTGTCAGTGCTTACGAGTTGGGTCAACTGGGTCATTTTCAGGCAATTCCACATCTTAGCTATCAAGGTGTAGTTTCAAATAATCATTCTAATTCATTTTGAGACGGGTTCGGTCAATCTGGGTTCGGCTCTTATTCAAGTTGTTTTCTCAAGCTTGGTTGGGTCATGTTGTCGGGCCTAATTGGAGCCCAAGATTCTTTACTCTTCGGCTTTGGAGTATGATGAGATAAGCAAAATAGCTTGCCAGGCTGAAAGATTGGGTTTGTGAAAAAAAAAATCATGAAAAAAGGAAATGAGAGGAAATCGAGAATATGCGAACTTAGGCAGCGCATGCCTTAAGTTCTGATGGTATGCTCACAGTAAGCAGAGCATCATATACTGATATACCACATCAAAATCAGGAGTTGTTGAAAATCACCTTCTTGAAAGGAGTAATACCCCATGGATTGTCTAGTTGCTCAGGCGTACCAGTAATGACCACACGGCCAGAAGCATCTGACTGAACTCGGACCTGGATTGTCAAGAGACAGATTATATTGATACCAAAGTATAATCTCACTAAATCACTCAACACAACGTAAACAAATCCACACAGAGATAAGAAAATTGATCTAAGGCCAAGAAACACACATAAGTGAAGTTGAATGCTCGAGATATAAATGGTAAGCGATAAATTACAAGCCCAGCTACCCAAGACTAGGCAGCATATATGGCAAGTGACAACAAATATTATGTAGCATTGCCATCGTTGCCAACAGAAATAAGATGAAACCATTTCAGATACTATGGGAATTTTATACCACGAGCTGAATGCAGTCTCTTTACTACTACTATGACAACAGTTCCTCTTGGGAATCTGCTTTCCGCAACCAATTGGCATTCACATGTAAATATGTTTACCCTACACGGTGAAGTTACCTAATTGACCAAAGAACACAACACCAGATCCCACCGAATATCTAGCACAACAATAAAATTACCCCAATGACGCAAGCACTTCAGTAAATGCCGAGGTAAGGGTGCGTTGGATGTACACAACACAGCTTGTTTATGAATGACCCATAATGAAAACTGCATCTAGAATTTCACATTGACTGCTACCTCACAAAACATAACAATCACCAGTTTAGTGAAGCACTTTGCTTCATTCCATACAAATCCAAAAACAAACAAGAAACAATAGCGGGTCCTTGGCTCCATTGGATATGGAAACACAACCTTGAATTCATGAGGGTGGTTCTAATATGGACTAGACCGTGCATCCTTAGTTTAAAGAAGCGCGCCTTGGATGAGGCACTAGCCAAAACGCCTTGGTGCATTTAGGAGCTTCTTTTAGATAAGGCTCGTCTAATGAGGCTAATTAGCACGAACTTTTCATATGTTTTTCTTTTAGATCTTTCATTATGTTATATTTTTCCCCAATTATTTCTAAGTTTTACTCCTTTACATGTTAGTCAACTTCAAAACTTCCGAAAAGGGTACTGGCCCTCAATTTTTATTTTGCAAATGCACAACTTGTTATCAAAAATAGGGCGTCTTGCGTCCAAACTGTGCGCGCCTTCACCACCTTGTGCCTTAATCGCCTTGGCCCCTTAGCACCTCATGACCTCATCAAACTAAGCGTACACCTAAGTCAAACTTGTATAAGAAATTCCACCAGTTTATAATTGACCATGCCAACATGAGCAAGCACAAATAAAACGAACTTGACACCCTTCTATTAGTCGGGTGATGACAATGCACAATACAAAGCATGTTTAGAATCCCATGAAACCACGAATTTTGCGAGGAAAATACACAAATGAATTTCAAGAAGGATAATACCTCCTCACGGAGAAGCCCAGGAACTAACACGTAAACTTCAAAACAATCCTTCTGTATAATAAGAAAACAACAAAAAAAACACAATGATCATATGATGGATTAGCTGGAGATAAAGTATAAGGGACAGACAATTCACAGCTAAATAATTAGAAACTCACACTTTCTCGAACATTGATTTTCACCCAATCAGCAGGGGGGCCAACGTCAATAATTGTTGCCACAAGTCTATCAACGAAGGACAATAAGTTAGAGAGGCAAAAATAGGAAGGAAAAAATAGCTCTCATACAAGACCAAGATACGGTGCAATTAAAGAATGTGCTTAAGGGAGCAATGACATAGAAAGATAATTTCACACTGAGTTATAGGAGAATTCTACCTTAATGAGGCTAAAAGAAGGTAAATAAAAGAGACCAGAAGATGAGATCTTAACTGATTATTTAGTTCAGCTTGCATATCATTTTCTTCATGCACCATATTATTTGGTTTCCTTTGCTTTACGCCTAAATTATCAAAGCACGAAATGAATTTATGTTCTAAGTTTATAAAAATGTTTTAGGACATATATACACAATAATGAAATATGTACAGCAGGTCAGTAGCACACCAATGTTCTTAAGATGCTTTTCACGCTTCTGTGAAGAACTTTGATTCTTGTCCTGACAAGACAGAGCAAGATTAACTTCAATGAACCAACATGAATATGAAATAACTGAGTGAGTAATCGCCCAGATCAGCCAATAAATCTGTTACAAACTCATTATATATTAAACATACCTTAACTATTGGCTCACCATCTTCTCCATAACCAGATTGCCGCTGAGAATGCCAACCCTGCATTGCACGAGTAGCTGATTCCCTTCTCACCCTACCTGAACTGGTAATAGCACCTCCCTACAGAGAAATAGTATATTAAGAAAGCTATATAGCATAAAAAACTATACATCTAGTACAATGAAAGAAGGGCTATTTGCACTCTAGAAAAGGGCTGTTGTACTCATTTAAAACAATCATCTTCAATATATTCGATCAACAAAAGAGTGCTTGAAGCATATTTTGAAGTCCTAATAACACTTCCTATACAGAAAACCAACCAGCGAAAAATGTAAAAGAAAAAAAAATCTCATCGGCAACATGGGAGTTGAACAACTTTGAAGGGATATGACCAAAAGATGTTCACAACATCTATCCTCAAAGTAAGATAACTAAACTAAACAGAGGTAACGGTCAAATAAGAGCAAGGAATGCAATTGCAATATTAAAACGAACCTACGTTTGCAGGTTAATTCCTAATCAGGTATCACACATACGCAAATCAATAAATCATGACTATGAAATATCAAAACACCACAATGAATCCATGATGCATCATACACCGCCAGATACTTCAAGATGAAGAAACTACCTCATTTTCACCAGAAGCAAGCTCAGGAGTGGGTGCATCTGGAAATTCAACCTCGCCCCTCTCTATTTTATGCTTTTCGTATTCCAACAGTGACTGCATGGAAGAAAAAAAAAAAAAAAGACAAATAACCTAATATGTGCAAACTCATCCAAAAATGTACAATCCCAATAGATGAATACCAACGAAAGAAATCAATTAATAGAAACGATGATAGTAATAAGCCATAAGTGCACTTTAGCAAACAAGCATAAGCAAGACCCAATCTATTTAGTATTGTTAAAACCTTTTGTGCATAATCATTGCAAGAACAAGCACAATAAGCAGGAATAGAAGATAAGTAAATGCTCTTCATCTATTTTCATTGAAAGGAAACCATAATAGATTGCATATATTACCTTTTCATAGAAAATTCGAAACGTCCAAGATATTGTGGTACAGGTCCTGACAAGAATGCCATGAACTAGTTCAATCCAATGCAAAAATAAACGATCGACGAAAACATAGAAAATTAACAACTATAATTTAACTGCCAACAAAAGGCTGTAATCACCAAGCATAAACATGGAGCAATCTAGAAAAGAAGGGATAAGGAGATCATATCTTACTTTGGCGGATGGAAAGATTCTCCAATTTGCCGCCAAAGCTTGTAGAATGTAACCTGCCACAATAGAAAATGAGAATTACTAAGCTTCTGAGGATAATCACGAGTGCATATACCTCGCATATACAGAAATATTGGAGTATCTACCATCAAAGAGATATGTAAGTAAATTGACACGCACACTAGAGCTGTTCATGGGCCGTCCCGTCCATTGAACCCGGCCCATCCCGCCCGCTAAAAAAGCGGGTACGGACAAGGCATTTTAAGAAAAATACAAAGGCCCAACCCACTAACCCGTCCCGAACCCGCTAACCCGCTTGCCCGTGGGCTAAAAATTAAACGTGAGCCCGGCCCATGTCCGGCCCAAACCCGCATTTGGACACCTCTAACGCACACCAACATATATTTACTTCGGCAACTCAAATCATGCTTCAGAGTTTAAATGCCATGTATTACGTACTCATGCAGTAAAAGAAATCGCATGAACATGACCACCAACTATTTCATCAAGATACGATAAAAAAAAAAGAAACATCTTTTGTCATTATAAATAATAAATCTTCTACTATAAAGATAAGAGAATACGAGATTGTGAGACCATCTCAGACGCAGCAGAAAGTAGAATAAAGTAAGAAGTCGAACACCCAAGACAGATGCTCTTAAAAACTGTGTAATGCATATAAAACATAACATGTATAACCCTCTGTTGCTCAGACTATTCAATATTACCTTGTGTACCCGTGTCGGACACTCGACAAACGGAAATGGGTAGGACACTCGGACATTTCATTTTTTACCAATAACATGAATTTTTTTTTCATAAAATAGCCGAATCCGACACTTGGACACACAACCGTGTTGGATACTTCCAACCACAATTATTCATTTATTCGTCAGCCTCTACATTGATTCCAAGCAAAAAAAATTAAGTATAAATGCCGTATCAGGAATCCTTAAGAAATCATACCCTGTCATATCCACCCAATTGAACAGTCAATCTCCATAACCTAGTAACAAAGAGGGGTTGACAATATAAAAAATTAGCCCAAAAATTACTTTTTATAAGGCATCATAGGGAGTCAAAATCCAAGAAAAATAGAGGCTCGTGTCAAACTGTAAAGAAAGGGAACCATACTTAAGTAAGTTCAGAGGCTCCCCATAAAACTTAGGAGGTCGTATATCCATGCGTCTCTCCTTGTAAAATGCTACCAGCTCTTTCATAAACTCCGCTTGTTCTTCTATAGTTCCTGCCTCCTCATCGTCATCAATCCTCTGCAAGGACAAAACATTACTTCCCCAAACCATTAACATCTAAATTACACAATGTTCAAGATAAATACACTTTATTACGAGAAAGGAGGATCAAATGAGCACCTTTAACCTTTTTTTACCATCACTAAAACGCACACTAGCGGGATCCTGAAGCGACCTAGCTAATAATCTCCCCGAGATGCGAGCAGGAGTAGCTTCAACAGAACTCCCACCATTTTGAATCTTATTCTGAAACGATCCATCAACTGCCAGTAGTTTTTCCTCAACCACCTTCATACCAGGGTGCCCATCACCATTGTCATTCCCATGCCCATTTTCCTCCACATTAGGACTTCCGAGATTGGAGTCATCGACCGGAGAAGGCGTGTCACCTTCATCAAGCTCGGCTTCTTCGTCCCGAGCATCACCCATCTCCACTTCATTGTCATTGTTCCCCATTCTCTAAATTCGAACCCTAACCAAAACCCTAGATTTAAAATTCCAATACCATCAAGCATAAACCCTAATCACATCACTTCCATGCACTCTAAAACTACTAAACTCTTAACAATTAAGACAAAATAAAACCTAAAAAGTAAAAACCCTAATTTTATTACATGCATTTACAATTATTCAAAGTAATTACAAATATCCTCTACAATTACTCAAAAACCTATCAAAAGTTCACATTTTTTATATCAAATTTAGTTATTAAATCATTAATCAAGTAATTTTAATTAAAAAATTACGATAAATTAAGTAAAATCATGGAAAATATAACTTAAACGTAAGATCACTCAAATTAAAGATAAAAGATAAAGTGAAAAAATTACCTGTAAAACCACGTCCGTCGGAAATTTCGACGGTAATGAAGAAAGCAACCGGGAATTGGGAATTGGGGACAGAGAGAAAGCGTAAAATATATTGGCAGTAAAATTGTAATAATTCGATTAACAAGTTTCTTATTGGACCGTCCTATACATTCTCCGTAATTGTATTACGGAAAGAGAACTTATATGTGGAGAATAATTGGGCTGAGCAATTGGGTTTAGAGGAGCTAGGGATACTTTCTTGGCCCAAAATAGGCTCCCTAATCCAAGTTTCATCAAATCTATATACTCCCTCCTATTCTACATAACACTCCCCTTTCCTCTCTGGCACAAAAATTAAGAATTTGATTAAAATAAGTATAAAGTATTGTTGTGGGTTGAGGTGATTGGAGAGAGGGAAGGTATTGTGAGTGTTATTGTGGAGTGAGGTGAATAAAATAAGGATAAAGTATTGTATTGTGGGATATTGTTGTGGGATGTGGTGATTAAAATAAGTATAAAACTTTACCAAAAAAGGAAATAGGGAAGATATTGTGAATAGACAAAAAAGGAAATAGGGAGGGTTATTGAGAATAGGAGGGAGTATATTATTATGGGATGTGCTTTTTCACATACGAATTTTACTCTTTCAYATACGCCTTTTACAATTTTATCCTTGTTATTTTTTCATTCCTTCATCAATTTTTTTTTTCTCCCTTCACTTATCTCCCTTCACCACCAACACCCCTTGCTTCGTCAAGACTGCCTACCCCTTGCTCCGTCAGTATTAGCAGTACATGAAACCGTGTAAAAATGGAAATTAAACGATGAAGAGACAATTGATAAACAAAATCAAACTTGTACTCCACATTGTACTTATTGCTTACAACATCAAAGCATCACATAATAAATATCGATAATTGCTCAAACCTCTAATGCCTATTTAAGATTAGGTATCACCAA
>VHZZ01000219.1:21745-36087 GCA_009801015.1 Silene noctiflora
TCGTTTAAAGGTATCCGACACGGGTGCGTGTCCAAGTGTCGGACTCGTCTATTTTATGAAAAAAATACAAGTTTTTGGTCTAAAATGAAGTGTCCTACCCATGTCCGAGTGTCGAGTATCCGACACGGGTACGTGAGGCAAAATGAAGGGTCCGAGCAACATAGCAAAGCAAGACAAAGTCATAACTGCATGTGAGCACTGAAATACCCCTCACCAACTACTATCAAAACCAAAGCCGTTGAACTACTACAAAACCTATTCCACAGATCTACATAAACATAACAGACAGTCAAGTTCCACAGGATATTATCAACCGCACCCGGCAGTGCCTATGAGAAATGACACCCAGTACCTCAAACGAAATCCAAAAAGCACCACAACAGCCACCACCACCACAACCGTGCCGCCGCTGCCACTGACAAGCACCACCGCAGAAGCAGCAGCACCACCAACACCAGCTACAACAACAGTAACAGCAACAGCAACACCTTATTTCATGTTATAATATTAGTGTAACTGCACCCGGCAGTACCTATGAGAAATGACACCCACTACCTCAAACGAAATCCCAAAAAGCACCATAACAGCCGCTGTCACTGACGAGTACCACCGCAGAAGCGGCAGCACCACCAACAACGCCACCAGCAACAACAGTAACAGCAACACCTTATTTCATGTTATAATATTAGTGTAACAGCAGCAACAGCAGAACGAGAAACGCTAAAATTACCAGCTTATCAAATTACCACTACGCAATCCATGACCTAAAGCACAGCGGGCAGCCGTTTAGTGCAGAAATCTAACGTCTTCCAAAACCATTCATCATAAATTAAGTAGAGTATGCAGCTACATTGATGATGTAGTTATGCAACATGCAACAGGGTAGCATTCTGAAGTAATATTACTGACACTCAGAACAATATCAGAATCAAAAGGATGAAAACTTGAGGCTTGACAACGTTGAGATTCGAGATGGCTTATCAAGAATTAAGAGGGCAAGGCGAGAGGTAAGTTTTTAAAGCCTAAAACTCTGGGCAATTCAAAATTGGAAAGAATAATTGTTTCATATAAAATCAAGAAAACACTACCATCAATATTGAAGGGCTAGACTCCATAACATCAATCCCCAATCAAAATTTCTTCTAGACCTATATTATAGAGATTCATCGTCAAAAAGGAACTAAACGTTTACTAAAATTATGGCTCATTTCCCCCCACCCCGCCCCAAAATAAGCCTTCGAAGATACAAGAGACCAAAACGTAGAAGATTACCTCCGAACATTAATATAGGCGTGCTTATAGCAATCGAAAAGATAACTTTAACGAGCTAATAGTCTAATACAACTAAAAAGTAAAAAATAAAGTAAAAGGTGAACGTATTACACTACACAAAGTGCGACTTCTATTATTCTATAACTAAAAAGTAAAAAATTCATACTTGTAGGAAGTAATTTCAGCATTGGAGTTTTGCAATTCCCTCTCCAGCTTCAACTCATTAGATCTCAACCTTAGGGCCTACGGAACAATTTCAAAATGCAAATTCAGTTCAGATGACACAGGTAAAAAAATTAGATTTAATTTAGACAGGTCTCTCTAGGGTATTAGAGACAATGATTGATTGGTCCAGCCAATTGATATGAGTAACTTAACTGAACTGATTGAACATACTTGTTTTGTAAGGCGTGGCATTACATACACCTATGACCCTATGTTATAATCTACAAGTAAAAACCGCCCCTACAAGTTTGCAATTAGGTGTTATTTTTCAAAGACATGAAGCAATAAAAATAAAAGCATCCTCCCTGGTCTGCCTACAACGGAACAGCCCCAACAGAGTCACATCACATGTAACAAGATATCCTTCATGAGACAATTAAGGGATTCATTTTGCTTTATTCAAACATATTCAAAGTCAATCATTGTGAATCTGAAAAAAGTTTATGTGCAACCTAAAAAGTTTTACTTCCCATATTTTGGGCAACCATCTCTTCTGATTTCAAAATCTCATAAAAGTTTATGTGCAAATAAACAAGTATTATGTCATCTCCCTGCCAAAAAAGTAGATAATTTAGCTCAGTTTGAAATGTGATGTCAGAATCTGTCATTAGACCCTAATCTTGGTTGTTGTGCTAGACATGCCGCCAACAGCCGCTCAAAATGCGGTCATTGTAAATTGTAACCTAAAAACCCTTGGCAAGTCCGATGTCAGTTGGTGAGAAACCAATATTTAATACTGTGAATAAATCATTTCTTGAGAGCATTCAAACATACGAATAAAAATAAATCTAAATTAATAAATAAATAATCTCACACTCGACTTTCGTGAGAAAAACTCTTAATGTTGTAACCTGAGGCACACAATCATCCTTGCTCATCTTAAACAGTCGTTAACTACTGTGGATTGTGGTTATAAAAGACCCCCCCCCCCCCCCCCCCCYCCTTTTCCGCAGGCACAATTGATGCAGGAGGTCTCACATAAAAAGGACGCAATGGAGGCATTAAAAGATAAACCATCACCTTCTCTTCTAAGTTGATGACTTCAGAAGCCAATAGCTTTGCACGCTCATCAGCTGCATTACATTCAAGATGCGCGTTTGTAAATTCAGCCTTTATAGCCTCAAGCTCAACCTACTACACCAATACGACAGAATTATAAAAGCAGAGATAATTAATAGTAATCAATCTATTTAAGAAATTAGAAGATTCAACAGGGGTGAGCCCAGATCTATCAATGACAAATTTAGATAACACTCAAGCACAATTATCGGTTTCCAGAAACATTAATTTCATATCTGTGTCACAGAGCCCACAACTTTATTCACATAACCACATGGACGAAAATTGTTATTATCACATCCAAAATCAATGATGCTTACCGATCGAGCCTTGATTTCCTCCTGTAATCTTCCCATCTCAGCCTTTAGCTGGCTCACAAGGCTCGCCTATAATTAGCTCCAAGAAGTTAGAACACCGAGACCAACATCAAGTTCACAAAAGACATGCCCATAAATAAATATTATAAAAAGTTAATGACAATATTATTCGTCAGATAGTCAAGTAGACATTTGTCTAATACAACACCTTTATCGAATACATTTAAATCTGTACGAAATAAGAAGGAAATTGATAAAACATTGGTAGACTTTTAATAGATGATGGATCAGCTTTTTCTCCGTCAAATGTACTGACGAGGGATCAGGGGAATTGAACGGAGCAAAGAAAGAAACGGAATGAGGCAACAGTTTAAATGTAAAAACCAAGAATCTAACTCCATCTATGTTAGCAAAGCTTCACGGGAGGATAGATAAAGGTTTACAGTTGTGTATCAGTCAAACGACTCAAACGAGAGAGAATAAAAATGCAATAATATAACCAGACATTTACCGCAAGAGATGAAAGGGGACATGTAAAATTATCGAAGAGCAATGCTATGGCCCTTCACCTTCACTTTCCATCCCTCTCCTCTCACATAAATAAAACTTAATACATATATGCTTACAACGATGACAAGTGAACGTGAGCAAACATATGCTCCGCCCTATTCTTTGGAATTGCCTCACTTTTCAAAATTCCCGTCACATAATTGAAAAGAATGGGCAAACTCCAAAGAATAGGAAGAACCATTATTTTATTCATGTCAGAGAAGAATTTTAGAGAATGATGGGAAAGAGAAGGTCAATAAGGCAGCAAAACATCACATCTTGCCACAAAGAAAATAGAATCACGCAGTACCGGTAAATTACAAAAAAAATTAGAAACTTGTTGATATTTGATAGGCCATAATCAGTTGTCAATAGTACCAGCACAGCAAATGCTGCCACTATCTAAGCCCACCTGCACGAACGGAAGGTTGAGGAACTCCGGTCTCCAGTGTTTCTTTACGTAATATAACTTTTAGTGGCTTCGGCTATGTAAAGCTTCATAAAGATTTAAGCTTTTGAACTAACATATTTCTTGTAGCTCGTGGGTTATAGTGAAAGCACCACTCATGCTTCAACAATACCGGCTTACCTACTGCCTGATGTGCCTCTTTCCTAAGTTCTGAATTTTTTTTCTACTATTTAACAAAACAGAAGAGTGGATGCTCTAAATTTTTTTTACGTATTGTAAGCTTGGCTAATTCTCATGAAAACATTGCTGACAGGTGAGTGAGGAAGACTGGGTTTTCCTTGCATGTACATAGACACTTTAATGGAGAAGCTTTAGATAACTTCAGAACAACTACACCCACAAAAAAGAAATCACCCCACTTTGAGGGGTTTGAGCGAAAAAAAATACAGTAAATTTGAAGTTCAATTCTGCCTATGGAAAAGCGATATCAACTCCAGTAAGATAACAGATAAAGTGAAGCAACAAACACCATCATTGTGTAAGGGACAAAGTTATCATTTTGATGAAAGGCTGAAAATTGTTAAAAACACTAATCAGATTTTCAGAAAGTGTGACCCACAGGGCCACAAGTATACACCAACTTGAAAACTCCAGCTAGCACCACGTGTCACAACTCCACCCATTGATTAATAAGTTGTTGTTTTACAACTTACAAGAGTAACGATCCGCAATAGTTTTATTAGAAAAATAGAGAAATAAAGACAATTCAGCCAAACAAACATACTACAGAAATTAAAACACATCCAGATCTCAGCAGGAGCCAGGACATGGTTCATAGAATAGATGAAATCTAATTCCAGTGGTACATCAATTGAGTAAAGCTTGAGAAATCATGCAAAGCTCAACAGAAGTAACACCAACCTGATGATTATAGCTTTCTGTCAAAGACGAATTTTCGGCAGCTAAAGACTCTGCTAAAGCTTTTGAAGCCTCCATTGAACGTTGCAAAGAGAACTTCTCCTGTGTCAGATCCTCTATGTGCTACCAATCATACAAAAAATAAAAATAAAAATAAAAAAGGCGTTAAAAAAAGAGGGTATAGGAAGCCTAAAAAAATAAGAAATTCTTATGACCAACAAAGATGTCGTTGCATGCAACATCATGTAATAGTAATACAGTCAAAAGTCTTGTTTTTAAAAAATGGACAGCTTGTGTGGAACAAAGACGGCTGATAGTTCAAAAATCTCTCAACATGGATTTAACCATAAAACAAACAAGAGTAGGTCTCTCGATAAATTTATTGAGAGACCAATTATAATTTGAAGTAAACACGATACCAAAAGTCATAAAATAAGTACGTATAAGTGTATAACATAAAATGGTGGTAGTGTGGTACTAATATAAAAAGTTACTATCTACGTTAAAATGGGTACGTTTTTGTATGATAAAAGGTACCAAATGAAAGAGTCATTTTAAGCCACCATTAACAATAAAAGGGGTATAAGAGATACTAAAAAAGGGTACGGCGAAATGGTCTCTCAATAACAACTTATTGAGAGACAAACTCTCCCAAAACTTTGTGAACGAATAAAAAAGAACCAGCATTAGACAGCTTGACCGGATAACAAAGAAAAATGGCAAGCAGAAGTTAAAAAGTTAGTATCACACATCAAGTAAAATATGCACAGGAGGCAAAGTTACCTTATAAGTAAATTGTACAACCAAAAGATGTCACAAAAAATAGGGTTGTACATCTTGTGTAAATTTTTTATCCGTAAGGAGTATTTTGACACGGCAATAAAGTCACCTTTCAATATACAAATATACCAGATGATAGTAAAAGATTATTAAACCTAGTTTCAAATAGAAAGAGATTTTAAGAAGGTTAAAAACCTTCTTGCTAGATACAGTGTGTTCCTTTTGGGGGGGGGGGTTAATTTTTGTTTTTAGTATACAAATATACGAAATGATAATAAAGATTATTAAACCTAGTTTCAAATAGAATGAGATTTTAAGAAGGTTAAGAACTTCTTGCTAAATACAGTGTGTGAAAGGTGTGTTCCTTGAGAGGGCGGAGGGCCTAACTTTTTAGTTTCTTTTGCAGAATCCTCATCCACTAACCTGACCCGGACTTTAAGATTACCATACAAATAATATGAGTTAAGAGTCAAATTTAATCGCAACATCTAATCAGATACTCCCTCCATAATGAGATTTTCTACAATTCTACCCAATGTCCTTTTTGGGCTGTTAATGCTATATTCTTCCCACTTCTTTTCTTTCCATATATAGAATGTTTTTCACCAAGTTGTGCTCAATAACATTACACAATCGAAAGTTAACATTGTTAGGCTCAACTTAAGAACTATTAACTTGATTCAACATAACCATATTTGGGGTTTAACCTTAAAACATTTACTCCCACTCTCTTCAAACTATCTGAGCTACCTACTCTCTCCTCCCACCTGGCGGGTGGGCACCGGTCCAAAACCGGACCGGACCGGAACCGGTTTGGACCGGGATCGGAATCGGTAAAAATTATGGACTAGACCGGATTATAAAAATTCCGGACCCGGACCGGACCGGAAAAATTCCGATCCAAGACCGGACCGGTTGGACCGGAATTTGACATAGTATGCCCACTTTTTCAAATCCCGGTCCATTGGACCGGATCGGACCGGTTGGGATTGAAATATATTTTCAAGGAAAAAAAATAAAAAATCATAAAATCCGGTGGACCGGAGACCGAACCGGATTTTTTAATTTCGATTCCGGTCCGGACCGGTCCATTTTTCCAGTCCGGACCGGATTTTGTCCACCCCTAACTGCCACCCCACCACCTTTTCTCTCCTCGACATTACCTACAACACCTTCACCAATCTCTGCCAGCCGCAACCTACCATCCATTTGCAACTCCTCCCCTCCCTCGATCTCTCTCCTATGAGCATCCCCCAACAACGATTACCCTGGCCACAGCCACGACTCAGTCTGCCAAGTCCATGCCGGATCTGCTCCCTCCAGCAGCAACCTCCTCGCAATCTCCCCCTTTCAAACCCTCCCTCCCTCCCCAATTTCCCCCCTCCAGACCTGATGCCTCTCCTTGATGTGCGGTTTTTATTTTAAAAACTTGTCTTCAGTTTTGGGGCCATATGCGTCCGACACAACACTCAAGGAAATGGGTATGGAGTCCTTACCCATACTTACTAATCCGGCACTTCCTTAGCAGAGAAGGTAACAAAGTATGAATGCCAAAAACAGAGGAGGCGAACTGGTATATGAAGCATATAATATGATTTTTGGCGATTATTAGCCGAAAATCTCAACTATATCTCTCCACACCATTTTAAGACTCTAAATTTGTTTCATATTTTCAATTATTAATTTAGAGTCATGTCTCTGTATCCATATGTAGTATCCTCATTTTGATATAAATCAATGGAGAGTACCACACTTGGATATGTACCCGTATCCCATGCAAGTACCCGAGTCTAAGAAGTGGGAAGGATATTAGAATACGCAGGAAGTGCCTTTAGAACTTGCCAGGATGTGAACTGTTAAGCAGGCAAAATCACAAAGGTTCCTTCTACAGAGTGAAATCACTGACATGAAGGTTAAAAACAGAAAAGAAACAAAAATACCTGCTCTAAAGCAGCAAAATCTTCATTCTGCCTGTGAGAATTGAACTGAAGCTTACTATCCATGCTGTTCTCTAAGATCCTTTGTCCCATAAACCCATTGCCAAAATAATCACTATTTTTATTTGCATACACTGGAGTTGGAAGAGGTTCAGGTGGAGAAAAAGTAGTGGTGTCCGGAAACCGTGATGGCGCTACAAAATCATTGCTCAAAAGCTTGGAAGTTGTGAAATTTTCTTTTTCGACAAGAGGCTGGCCAGGTGCAGGAGAATCTTTACCAATTTTCAGAGAATCAAGGAATGAAGGGCGGGATCTTCTGAAATGTGTTTCGGCCGCAGCTGAAGATAAGTTTCCATAAACCGGACCACTTGAATTGAAATTCAAACCTTCTGAAAGCGGTTCAGATGCCTGTTGACTACCAAATTTCAAAGAGCTCTCCACTGCATCACTACGTCTTCTTTCATCAATATCAAAAGTTAGATCGTTCTTCAATGCCAGTCTTTGCTGGTTATAACCAACCTCCAATGTAGATGCCTGAGATTTAATATTAGGCTGCATTGATTCTGCATAATAGGAGATCATGATGCAGAAACATCAGCTTAACCATTCGAACCATAAGACAAATAAAACAACGAAACTACCCAAGTGCCTCACAGGCTTCAGCTTATGGCGGAGTATGCGAGACAGAAATACACAGCCTTACCATAAATTGAAAACATTGAGAAGTAGTTTCTGGACAGCCCATAATGACTTACGGCAACCAAGTGTAATAGTAATATTATACAGAAAACAAAGGCAATTAGCAAACAACTACTACACTAACCAGGTTCATCGTGTCGTTGTAATAAGTTGGTGTAACGTCCAAAATTTTTGGTGCTGTCATTAGTGTTTGGGAGGATTAGAGAAGCATTAGTGTCCATATCGCCTCCATAAAAATTAGAGGAGAAATTACTCTTACTACCATCTTGCAGACTACCATGCCTACTCAAAGATACTGCACTTTCATGCTTTCCGTCGCTAATATCAGTCTCAAAGGAAGGAAACTTTGAATTTTTTACATATACAGAACCTTCTGGGTACTCTAGATCTGGAGCATCATTCCCGTTTCCCACTTGTACTGGGAAAATTCCACTGTTAATCTGTTCTTGTGGAACTGTATCAGAACCACTATCATGAGTGAAACCAAGATCTTTTTTAGTATCACCAGAACTATCTGTAACCGCATCTACCATTGCATAGCCAAGACCTGCCGAGTTAAGTGGCGGTGGTGGAGCTTCATGTTGAGGCGTTTGTTTCTCAGCTGTTGTAGAATTAGAAGTACGTGGTTGACTTGTAGCTGCCGACTTTTTCGCTCCTTTTTTCTTTCTGAATTCTTCAAGCTGTAAATATATGCACATTACAGAAAGATTATCAATAAGAGCATATAAGTTCTTTTACATATTCATTTTCCAGCTATCCCGGAGATGGCAGCACAGTAGAATAACGGCTATTATTTATCCATCACTACTTCAGACGGCCCAATGTCTTCTCATTTCAATTGGCGAGAAGATAGAAACTAATCAAACTCAATGCAATAGGCAGATGCATTTCGTTCAATCATACAGGCTACTGACCAAACAAACTATTCATGCCATTTAAGATTTACCTCCTTTCCGAGCTGCCAGATTAACGAACATAAAGATAACACTGTGCACTATATTTAAATCTAGGTTTTAATCACGGTCCCAGTATCGTTGGTTGCCGCCTAATCTGACTAAATGCGGCTAATATTACCTCAAAATGGGTAAAGTGCACCAAAGTAACCTCCAAAACCTTGATAACTCAAAATGCCGTACACAGATGAGGACCCAAAAAAGGTAGCACATTGACAACAAAACCTCGACAATCAATACCAAAGGTCCAAAAATTCGCCATACACCATCCTTATATCCGAAAATTGATCACAATGACAATCAAAGTTGGGAAAAACACACGTGCGCACGCACATTGTAACATTGTTGAATCCCATAAAATAATAACAGCATAAAGACAACACAATTGGGGGAAAGAAATCATCTGCAGCAAAAAAAAATCAAAATGCAATCAAATAAAATCAAATTCCAACAACCACGAGGATTACCCGACGTCTGCCAGCTTCTCTAAGCTCCTCTTTTTTCGCCGTTTCCGACAAAACTTGAGCAGTCGCCATCGTCTCAATCAAACAACAACCCTAATTCAATAAATTCAAAAACTTTGCGAACTTGCCGAAACCCTAATCGATCCGATCAAAAATCACAAATACAATTGAGCTTCCACAAAATGCAATTCGATCCCCCAAATCAACAATTGAATCAAAATAAAAGGCAATCCGATCCCCCAATCAAACAAGATCGTGCGAATTAATTACCGACGGAGTGATCGAACTGCACGAAGAGCTTCAAAATTGCTCTTCTACAGCATATAATTGGGGGAAAATGAAGGAATTTATTGATCGATTGATTGATATACGACCAATTTAATTGATTTTGTACCAACAACAACCTTACAGCAATTTTATATTTAAGGATTATATATATACGAGTATTATTGATGATATTATTATACAAGAATGTGAGATGAACCAAAAATTAATTATTGGTGGTGTTATGATTTGTGGAAGGTAAAAATTAGGGTGGTAGGAGAAGTAGAAGCGCCATAATTATTTGATTATGTCGGTAATTACCACCGTAATTGGTTGAGAATTTATCTTTCTTCTTCAAAATGTGGGATTATTAGTCTTACCCAGGGACCAGGATTAATTAACGTGGAACAGTTTGGGCGTGCGTCTTGTCAATTTGGTAAATTATGTCATCATCTTTTATTGCTACACGACGCATCTTCTATCTTAAGTGGTTGGTGTGAGTGATACGGGTTTTCATCTCTTAAACAAGTGGTGGGGGAATCGATTCCTGATTCTTGGGTTGAAAAAAATCAAGAGAGATAGTCCAAATTGTCGATTTGGAATACTCCTAACCAACATGTAATAGCCCATAATTTAGTAGATTTATATAATTAATTTACGTAATTTGAATAACTAATTAAAGGCATTTATATTAATAATTTCTTATAAGACGGTAATTAAATAAATAAAATAATTAAGCAAGACGGAATTGAGTTGGACCGTGTAAGAAGTATTGGGCCGACTATGTTACTCGAGTTGTGGGTTGGTCGGATATATTGACGGGATTGAATAATACTCCCTCAATTCAACTCCACATTACCACTTTGTTTTTTCACGTTTGTCTATGCGTGTTTTACGCGGCAAATATCGTTAGCTACGTATTTGCAAAAACTATATAAGTTAGATATTTATAATATACTCGTAAAGACGAATCAAACAAGATCCCACATGAATATAATTTCATTTACGTATTGAGAGAAAATTGAATTTGAATTCTCGCTTGTGAATAGTGTGCAAAATAGATAGTGATAGTGTGGAGTTGAATGAAGGGAGTAGTAATTAATATTCGTATAATAATAATAAAAGTGATAGAATTTCCTAATATCGTTCTAGCCTTTTATAAAAAGAAAAGAGGAGACCTTACCCTAACATACACAACCATAAAACAATTACAAAAACTGAATAAACATACATAGAAGGATAATAAGAGATCTAGAGAGAAGGAAGAGAATTCATATCGCATAATCAACAAAATGTAAGTCGCTCTCATAATTTAATCGTTTAATTAATCATTCATATGTCATATAATTATTACCACCGTGTACACCCTATGGACCTCCAATAGGTTAGTCTTTGGACTCTAAAGTGACCTTGGACCACCGTGACTCTGGCCTGACCTAGCCAAGACCGTCGACCGTCGTCTGGGATAGTATTAGGGGCGTTAATAGTAGCGGTGCTGGGTTGTTATCGTGGGAATTGGAATAGGATTCGAACCCGTTCTTGGACCCAACTTGACCTGGGGTTGGGTTGGAGTGGTTGTTGGTGGTTGGTCGACCTTGGGGGTGGCGTCATGGTGTGGTGAAAGGTGATGTCTTGGGCGTCGTGGTGGCCGAAAACCGCAAAACAGGGGAGGATTAAGGGTTTGTGTTTAAACCGTCTTAAGACGAGTTTGGTGGCCTTGGTGGTTGCGTCGGGGGAAGCTGGACCCCACCACTAGAACCACCGTATGTCAGAGATGGCGTTGGTTGTGGCCAGAGGTGGCATGGTTGGTTGGGTGGCTGCTAGTGTGTGTGTGTTTAATTGGTGGTTGCGGTGTGTTTATGCGGGAGTCTGCACACATGGGACCTAGGGCAGGATGGTTTGGCGTGGTGGTTGGGCTCGACGTGGACCTTGGTGTCTGGTGGGGCCCACCGTGGTACTGGGTGGCTGAGCACGGTGGGGGCATGGATGTTGGCCGTGTATAAGGAGGTTTTTGTCGAGTGTTGAACCGGGTTGGAGGATTGGGATTGTCCTATGTTTATAGCTTTGAGACGATTTCTAAATAACGAAATTACGTAAATAATAATAAGTAAATAATAATTAATGTAATTTGTAAATTAATATAAAAATAGAATAGCGAATTAATTATCGAATATTTGTTTTAGGTGACGGTTTCGAGGTGGAATTCTTCTAATATTTATTTGGATATTGTTATCGGATTTTGTTAGCTGCGAGGTAGGATATATCTACTCAACTGTATTACTTTATGTGTACACCATTTGTTTGACATGTTTACATGTTTAATTATAGCATTTGACTGATTTATTGTGTTGGATGATTATTAAAGGCATGATATCATATTATTTTGGTTATTGGCATGGCATTGCATATTGGCATCAATTTTTATGTTTAAGGCCCAGGCTGGTGCTGCATTTGCAGACTTGTCGCTGGTGTCCTCGGATTTATTCTGGTTTAAGGCCCGGGCTGGTTCTGCAGACTTGTCTCTGGTATCCTCAGGTTTATCCTGGTTGGCTCAACGACGGTTGAGGTTGTCCTCGGTCCTAGGGAATGGCGAGGCGGGTGTCTCGGGTGATATATGGTGATGATTAGGTGTTTTAGGTGTTTTAGGTGTTGAGTGTCATTGGTTGCATTGGTTTATTTATATTGTGGTGCATTCATTATTGTTTTACTGTTGTTTATTTATGTCCTACTCAACCTTTGGTTGACAGTGTATTCGTGAACACCTGTGTTGAACCAGTTATTTGGGGAGCAGATTGATTGACAGGTAGTGAGTTTGACTCAGCTGGGAGCTGGATGGCGTAACGCTAGATAGAACTTAGAAGTCTAGATCACTTAGCTTGGACAATCACTTTAGTTTTATTATTCGGTTTATTTTTCGCTGCAGTTGTAATTTAATTACTTTGAGTTATTTTGGTTTTACTGACCAGGCGGTCGCACACCTAGCAAAAATAATTCCCTAGAGTTGGCAACAAATTAATGTAGTAAGGTAGGGGTCGAACCACAGAGAAACAAGAGTTGGTTTAAGAATTAATATGGTTAGCTCTTTATCAAGATCGGGTTATATTTTTTGTTTTGGTTGGTGAAATGCAAAGTAAATAAAAACTATGTAAATAAAAATGATTAATAAACAATAATGATTAAAAGAGTTTAGGGGTGTTGGGTCACACATGCATAGATATATTAATCATGTTATATTAGAATGCGTAACAAAGATAAATGCCTAGGTCTATAGACAACCACCTCTCGATATTATTGTCGACTTTAGATCGGGTTCTAGCGAACTCTCACTATGGCTAGATCGGTCTACTACAACATGTTTAGTCTAATTCAAATCCGTGCCTCTCGGCTTATAGAATGAATTTAACACATTTAACCAAAGATTGTGATCAATAACCTAAGATTAACAATTACAAAACAAACATGTGTAGAAACATTTATGCAATATTATAACACACTAATCTAACATGATAAAATGATARCTAATGCATGRCTCCCCTAATCCCTAGACAAAATAAAAYTACTCACTCATGATGCAAATAACAATAACTAAAAATGATGAATTGAGCATAAACATAATGATGAAGTTATAATAAYTAAAAATGADRTAGGAAAAGTAATTGTAATTAAACTAATTAACATAAACAAAACTAATAAACTAAAGTAGAAACTAATGATGAAATGCTRAATGAAAATRTAATGGCAATACTTTGATGATTACTAAATGTAAATTGCATAACAAAAACATAAAGTAGATTACTAAAATGAAATGTAAATAACTAATAACTAAATAGTAAATGTAAATAACAAAAGAAATTAACTAAGGAGATTATAACGTGAATACTAGAATGTATAGATTACCGGAATGAGATTGCAAATGTAGAACAACAATGTAGAACCAAGGAAACTTGTAATAGAGATGTAATTAGAACTAAATGATTGTTTTGTGAATACAAAATGTAAAGTAAACTAATTTCTGAAACTAAAGAGAAAACTATGAGAAAGAAGAATAAAGTATATGCAAAAGAGTATGAAAAGTGATGCTAAGGGTCGGGGCTAATCCCTCCTTATATAGTGTTTACAAAATGAAACGTAAAGGATCCAAAAGAATCCAAGGCACCTCCTCCCCGATCGGGGACAGGCTACCCCGATCGGGGTCGCATGATCTCCGGTTAATGGTCTTCAATGCTTGATTTAATGCATAAGGAATCCAAAGTTTAGCCTTAATACACCTTTAATCACCCGTTTAATTGCATGTTGAGGAATCAAATATGAAATCCTAAGTTAGAAACTCCATTATTACTTGGACTTCACTCTTTGGGCTTCATTTCTCATTTGTTTAAATTTGCCATTTGTTGCTTGTTGATGTAATACTACGGTTTTCCCTGCCTTTGGTGACTCGACCGAGTAGGACTTACTCTGTCGAGTAAGTTTGTATCTTTTCAAGTCAGAGTCTGGGA
>VHZZ01000219.1:163641-180901 GCA_009801015.1 Silene noctiflora
TGACCAAATAATTGAATTATCCCTGTACGTATTCTTATTGTGAGATTTACTAATGTGATCGCATTATTGTCGAGGACACATACTCCAACATAAAACATGTTTATGCTGTTAAAATTAGGAATTGCTGTAGACTTGAACATAACATATTCACCATTGAGCTCTCATAACAGTAAGCAGTGTCATCGCCGAGCTCTCACAAGATAAAGCAGTAACCAACTAAGACATCAGTGACATGTTAAATTCAACCAATGCTCTCATATCAATTGCATTTTGATCATTGAGCATATTTTTAAGTCAACTAACCAACAATTAACCAGTAAAATGATGCAACATGCAACTGAGACATCAGTGACATGTTAAATTCAATCAATCCTCTCATAGCAATTGCATTTTGATCATTGCGCATATTTTGAAGTCAACTAACCAACAATTAACCAGTAAAATGATGTAGCAGGCAATTGAGACATCAGTGACATGTTAAATTCACTCAATGCTCTCATAGCAATTGCATTTAGATCATTGAGCATATTTTGAAGTCAACTAACCAATAATTAACCAGTAAAATGATGCAGCAAGCAATTGAGAATATGTTTAAGTTAACAAACATTTTCATCATTGAACTCGACTACCACATAGCAGTACAAAACAGTAGATAGACAAACATAACCAACTAAAATCCAGCAGAAATTTTAATCCAGCAGAAACTTAGATCCAGCAGAAATTTTAATCAAGCAGAAACTTAAATCCAGCAGAAACTTAAATTCAGCAGAAAAATCAACAAAAGGAATAAGCCAGGATTATACCTTTGTAGCCAGGCATTGACTTATACATGGGACACATTAACCCATACATATAATTGCAGATATCAATCTCCTCTTCCTTATTTCCCGCACACTTGTCATTACTCACATTTCCATTCCACTCTTCTTTAACCTTCTTCAGCATAGGCTCATCCTCCTATTCTTTAAGATGATTCTTCCCTTTCCCAACATGCTCCTTTCTTCACTTTTTCTCCTATCATGCAATTTATACCAGTAAAAAAGGACAGTTAATATATAACTTTAAAATCTAAGAACAACAATAGATTGTTCTATAATCTGTACTCTGATGAAATTCATAAAATCAAGTGAAGGTGTTCATTTTTTCCATTTTAACTTCATTAAACATGGGATAATTACCAAAAAATACTTCATTTTGGCATTTTTATATACATGCAGAATGGGAAATAAACAAAATGAAGATGTTAATCACAATTTTTTCTACATTTAACATCATGAAATTAAGTAAACACCTTAAAACGATGATTTATTCTTAATTTAACAACCCAAAAATGTCTTATTTACTGATTTTTTTCTTGATTTAACAACCCAAAAACTGTAGATCTGACATATTTAGTAGAGACCTAATATTTTTAGAACTTCAAATTAATAGAAATACTACAGATCTGACATATTTACTGATTTAAAATCAAAAAATAAAAGAAGAAAGCATCAAACCTTATTTTTCTTCAACGATTCTTCCAAACAATGAGATTCGTCAAGATCCTTATCATAAAGGATCTTTACAAAGGGACAACTGACTAGACTCGTCGGATCTAGGGTTTCTAAATCGTCAAATCCATCTTCTGAATCTGGGACAACATACCCATGAATTACTGAATAATGCAAGACCAAGTTATCCTTTGAAAAATCTGATGGAAATGTCATTAGAAGAAAAAACTAGAAGAAGAGTGAAGGAAAAAGGCAAAAAAGCAAAAGAAAACAAGAGAGAAGGAGATTATGGGAATAGGAGCCAGTTGAAGAAGATTCTAGAGAGGGAGTAGGGTTTTAAGAGAGTGGAAGAGATGAGGACAAAGTAGCGGCATATGGACGATTCATATGGACAACTATTTGAGTCTTGATCCAAAAATTAATTCGATCTGGAAGTTTTTGGGTTTGATCCAAAAATATGGAGGGAGTATTTGAGTTTGGTCCAAAAAAAGAGGGAGTGTTTGGGTTTTTGGGCCAAATATTGGAGGGAATAATTAGTTGGGTTAATTAGTGTAGATTAGTTGACATAATCAACAACATTAGGCCCATAAGTGAATGACAAATGTTGTAAATAGGGGATGTGCATAAGGACCATTTGGTCATATACATGTCCAAATAAAGAAAGTGGAGAAATGGGGATGAACATTGTTGTGTTGCCAAAAAATGGAAATGGGAAGAAGATAGGTGTGTGGAGGGAGTAGCATTTGGTTTAATATTTCAAATAAAATCGTCAACTAATATTTCAAATAAAGTTGTTACATTAATTATAGTCGTTGGATTACAAATAAAGCCGTTGGATTAATTATAGCCATTCGATTACAAATATAGCCGTTGCATTAATTTTAGCCATTGGATTAGAAATATATTCGTTGGATTGATTTTATCCATTAGATTAGAAACATAGTCGTTGGATTGATTATAGCCATTCGATTAGAAATATAGCCGTTAGATTGATTATAGGCATTCGATTTATAGCCGTTGGACATAAAAAGCTTATATATACCCCATATAGTTGTTGAACAAAATCACTCTTACATTTTCCTTCTTTCAAATCACTCTCACAAAAATAATATTACAATGTCTGAGTCAAATTCCAATTCTGATTCATAAAACCACAATATTGTCGATCAAAATAGGCTTTCCGATTACCAATGGGAAGTCGAAGTCGTTGCCTTATAGCCCAACGTATGAATGAATACGTCAACAGAAGAATCCGTTAACCAATTCCTCCTCCTATACGTCGTAGGAGAAACATTGAGAGGAATCGTGAAGAAGGTCATAACCAATTGTACAATGACTACTTTATGGATCTCATAGAGCTATTTCACCGCAGATTTCGCATGCACAAGCATCTATTCATGCGCATAGTCAATGCTCTATCCGCTAATGATCGCTTTTTCCAACAAAGAGCCGGCGGTAATGGGAGACCTAGTTTCTCACCATTACAGAGATACATGACTACTTTAAGAGTTCTAGCATATGGTACATTTACTGATTCAGTAGATGAATATTTGCGTAAGAGCGATACATCCGTAAGGGACTCTCTTAAATCGTTCGTCGAAGGTGTAATCAGCTGCTTTGGGAAGGAGAACGAGTATCTACGCTGACCCAACCCTCAAGATTTAGGAAGGCTACTTCAAATGGGGCAAGTTCCTAGATTTCCTAGTATGTTGGGTAGCAATGACTGCATGCACTGGGAGTGGACAATATGTCGAGCGAAGTTCTAAGCTAACAGTCATTTTGGAAGCGGATGATTCATACGATTTTATGGATATGACACGCCTTCTTCGGTATATCGGGTTCACTTAATTAATGATATTAATGTTCTTAAACGTTCTCCACTCTTTAATGACGTTTTAGAAGAAGTCTATCTGTTAATTTTGCGGTTAGTGGTACGGAGTATAAAATGGGATATTATCTTGCTGATGGTATATATCCGGGTTGGACAACATTTACTAAATCAATTAATGCGCCACAAATTCAAAAGCATAGGTTATTTGCAGCTCGACAAGAGAGTTGTCGAAAAGAGGTGGAACGTGCTTTCGGCGTTCTCAAGCTCGATTTGCGTTCATCAAACGCCCTTGTCTTCTTTGGGATCCAATTTCGATGAGGAAGGTTCTTATGGCTTGTATTATTATGCATAATGCATAATATGATAGTTGAAGATTAAAGAGAAACCGTGTCTTAACTATGAAATAATCGCGGAGTTCAAAGAACATAATCTGACTTCAGCTAGTATGACCCGTATGAATAACATCGTCTTATAAGATCGTCGAGCGAACGATTCGTGGAAATTCATGGCGAGATTTGTGATCGTGCCACTCATATCGCTCTGAAAAATGATCTTATTAAGCATATTTGGCAAAACTTCCGTAACTCGAATTAGTTTGGAATGCATTTTATCATTTCGTAATATTTAATGTTTTTAATATCATGTTTTTTTTTTAATTATGTATGTGGTTTTTCATATGTTGAATCATGTTTTCAATAAATTTTATTTATTATCAATAAAACTTTAACTCGAATTAATTTTTTTTTTAAGTGTACACTATAAAATTAATAAACTTAACATATTTGAGTAGTTTTTATTTTACTAAAATGACAAAAATAACTTATTTATAATATGTTAGTAAATAATAATTGAAAAAGTAAGATAGAGGTTTTGGTGGGGTAGTGAATGTGGTAAATGATTGAAAATGTTGGAAAGTGGAAAATGATTGGGTTGGTGACTTAGGTCGTAACCTTCTGTCTGGGAGAGTGAAAGTGGGTCAAGATTAATTAATAAGGAGTGATTAAGAGGAAAAATATTGGTGATCCGATTAGCTTGACCTTCTGCTTATGGATGGTCTTAGAAAGGGGAAAGGTGAAATTGGTGCTTAGTCTTGTCTTCTTTTTATTATAGATATAGATATAGATAGATTATTCATCCTATTAGTCAGAGTACTCATGCGGAGTTCTTTGTTTGGTAATTGAGACTAAATTCTCTTTTACKGTCACAAGGTCGCTCTGATACCAATTATAACAACCCGGATTTTTATACGACGTGATTAAACTAATGACGAAGAATTAATCAAGTTTAAACAACAATTTACGCTAATTAATACAAATCTGAATCGTTATGGACAGGGGCGGATCCAGGCCTAGGGCTATATGGGCTTGAGCCCAACCTATTTTTATAAGAAATTATATATATGTTGATATGAGTAACTCTAATAGCAAATGACCTTGGCTCAGCGGTTGATTATATGTACTTCCAATTATGTGATCCTGAGTTCAACTCTTGGTGAGAGACTTTTTCATTTTTAACTGCTTCTCTCCACTTAAAATATTATTCACTAGTAGTCCATTTACGATTCATAGATTTATTTATTTTGGGTATAATTTTAATTTTTGACGAGACCCCTTTACTTTTCTTTGTATATTTTATATTTTTTTTCTTGCCCTCATATATAAGTACTTTTCTTTGTATATTTTATATTTTTTTTCTTGCCCTCATATAATCTTATAATTTTGTTGAGAGTTGTTACTTACTTCTTATATTGTTTTTTTTTAAAGATTAATAATATTCCACTTGGCTCAAATATCGGAAAAGTGATACGTAAAATACATTATCGACACAAGATAGCTTTAATGCTTCAGCGATAAGTAATTCTAAATAGTTATATATATGTCGATTAAATCTCAAAATTCATAATTTACAATTCTTGACTCAAATATAATTTATGTTAAAATGTAGTCGTAAAGTCACGGGTTAAATGAATAATTATAAACTTCAAATCTACTATTGCATTTTAAAAAAAAAATTATTAATGATGAGTATATTTCCTAGCCCACCGTCTAATGGATTCCTGGATCCGCCCTTGGTTATGGATCACTTATAAATGACTAATTAAATTTGTCGTTTATACAAATTACAAATTCTTTACTTTGAAAAATTTAAAATCTCTCCTGGATTCCCATAATGCCCATAAAGGGGTCATCTTCTAGATCATCATGGTACCCTAAAAAAAATACCAATAACACGCTGAGTGATATGTGATTATTTTGCACCATTTCCCCCCTTCTTTGCCATGCATTTTGGCCATTTTTCACACGTTTTATCAACCTTATTCTTGCATTTTGGGCCTTTCTTCCCTTGCTATGATTTCCCGTCTCACGTTGTAGGTGTTTGACCAAAATCGAAGAAAGTGGCAAGCAAAATCGAGGTCGCAGTGATTAGGGATAGCAGGTGACGGTCTAAGGTAAGTTCCAAGTTATATATAGTAGTGAGTAGAATAGGTTTAACAGTGTCGATATTATGATCGACGATGGCGATTTAAGACAACTTCGATTTTTTTTATTGGTTGTTTGCTGTTGAAGTTCGATGGTAAAGGTAGTAGAATGCGGAAATGGTGGTCAAAGATAAGTGGTGTTGTATTTATGGTGATCTCTAAAGCGTGTTTAACAGTGGTGATTTACTGATGGACAGTAGTGATAGAGGTAATGCTGGTTTGAGCGAAATGTGAGGGTGCTCGTGTCATGATTTTTTATGCGAATTGCGGGTATAGGAAGCTGGGTTTGGTGGCGGTTGAAGGTGGCAAACAACGGCTCTAATGGTGGTTACGTCGGGCTGTAGACGGTAGTCGCAGGTGGTGATTGGTGTAGTGTACAATTACGGCGAATAGTATCGGGTTTGTTGTTGGTTTGTTTTACAGGGAAATGAAGGTGGAGGAGGGTTAAGGTAGTCACTGGGCAATGCGGCTTTGACATCGTATAGGGTTTTCGAATGGAGTTTAAGGTATGTGAAGATGGTACAGGTGATGAAAGTGACGATGGCGACGATCTTATTGATATGGTAGAAAAGTTACGAATGATGAAGATTAAACAGTGATATGATAATGAGGGGTTCAATGAGTAAAGGGGATGTTTGTTCTTTGCAGAAGGTGAATAGTAAATGGGTGAGATAGTTGCAGAAGAAAACAAGGTTACTTGCATACATCTCCAAACTATTACTTGTATTCTACATAAATTTGGGTGGCAAAAACTCAATAAACTAATACGTGCCTAAAAACGGGTCTAATATCCTCTGTAAAATAAAATTAGCGGTTCATAAAATAACTCGGATTTAAAATTTAATAGTCTTAAAATGATGAATACAGAGTTTGGTAATCGTTGTGTATTTCCGAATTGTAAATAAAATAAATTTTAAATTTTATCGGATCGAATAAAATCGGACTGCCATTTGAAAATTGGAAAATTTGAATTTTATAAGTGTCCAATTCCATTTGTTTACAAATTCATACGTGACATTATTTTATTACTTTAAAAATTTGAATTAGAATTAAAGTTTATCGACAAAATTTAAAGAATAATTTGAAATGTTAGATTTTTTTTTTCATTATCCAATTTCATTAAAATAAAATGTGAAAATTGTTAACAACCACCTAGTATTTACCGTATTTTACAACCATCATGTATTTGGTTAATTACAACTTACCACCTATATTACGCTGTATATATCCCATCTACCACCGTATTTTATTCCCGAATCATCATTCATCACCAACATCATAGTTCATCACCATCATCACTTCATCAAATTTCCATAATTTTATAACCTCACATGTCACCACCGCCACCAACAATAAATTCAGAGCAACGATTGGAAGTCTATCAATGGTACATCACCTTAACGTTCTTTCATCCATTTCGATACGTCGTAAACTTTTCTTTGGATTGAAAGTCATAGATCTTCTACTTTGTTTTGTTTTTTTTTTAACTTTTCCGATGTGATTTATTTCTTTGTTTCTCCCTTTTAAAAAAAATATTAAATCTTACTCCCTCCGTCCCGGTCATTTGTTGTCCTTTGGTTTTGGCACAAAGACCAAGGAAAGATGAGGGAGTCAATTATAACATGACAAGTGGACTAAATTGAAGGTGAAAACATGACAAGTGGATTAAATTGAAGGTGAAAGATCAAATTACTCATCAAATGCAATCCTAAAATAGAAAGTACAACAAATGACTGAGACACCTCAAAATGGAAAAGGACAACAAATGACCGGGACGGAGGGAGTACTTATAACCCAGAAAAATGTGAGGGTGCCCCCACCTTTTGCTTTATTCGTTTTGTGAGTGGCATTACCCGTCACAAATACCGACCCGTCACAAGGGAGACGCTTTGCGACTAAGGGCAATTCTCATTTGTGACGGACGTATCCGTCACAAATGAGAAGACGGGTACCACTTTTACTCACAAAAGACCCATGAGAGGAGAGAGGAAAGCAAGTGGAGGGGTGCCCTCACCTTTTGCTTTATTCGTTTTGTGAGTGGCATTACCYGTCACAAATACCGACCCGTCACAAGGGAGACGCTTTGCGACTAAGGGCAATTCTCATTTGTGACGGACGTATCCGTCACAAATGAGAAGACGGGTACCACTTTTACTCACAAAAGACCCATGAGAGGAGAGAGGAAAGCAAGTGGAGGGGTGCCCCCACCTTTTGCTTTATTCGTTTTGTGAGTGGCATTACCCGTCACAAATACCGACCCGTCACAAGGGAGACGCTTTGCACAACTAATGTGATTTTTGTTATAGCCCATAAATTATAATCGCAAATAATGTGATTTTTGTTGTATGGATTGAATCTTTCTAATAAACCTAGAAAATATAACTACAAATAATGTGATTTTTGTGATAATGATTGAATATTTTTTATAACTCAGAAATTTTTCTGACAAAAAAGGTAATTTTCATTACAAAAGTTGAATCTTTCTTATAAATCATAAGTTTTAACAATAAGTCTCTCATAAGACAGATATATCCGTCTTAAGTTAAGACGGGTCAAGTAGTATTCACTTTTAAGGATAAGACAAAAAGGAAATGTTTTGGGAATAACAAGCTCTTTATCCTATCTATGCAAATGGGTCATTAATTAATCCGTCTTAAACTTAAAACGGATAGCTATGTCTTAAATGAGAATTTGTGAAGTTTTAAAATAAATAATGTGATTTTTGTTATAAAAATTGAATCTTTTTTTACAACTTCCTATAAATTTATAAAAATAAAATCAAGTAAAAAGCAGCCCTATTGTTGTTGGGTTGTTTGATCTAATATATAAATGTTATCAAAAGAATAATTTTTGGGATTTAAATTTGAAATGTATGAATGAAAACGTAGCGTTTAAAAAATATAGATCGAATTTGTGTAAATGGAAAGAGGAGATAAAGATGAATTGATGATGATACAAGTACCATTGTTAGCATTTGCTTTAAGTTTATTGTCGTTGGTGGGTAAGGTAATAGCATTCTGGAAATTTGATGAATTGATCATGGTGATGAACTGTGATGTTGGTGAAGAAAGTTGTTTATTTTAAGTTTAGAGAGGTAGTATGTGTTTTGATGTAATCAAAGTAAGGTTGTTTTAATCATTCTAAAGTTTATTAACTTAACTAGTCGAGATTTAAGTAGAATGTTGATCGGGAATGCAATATGGTGGTAAATGGGATCTATACGGTGTAATATAGGTGGTAAATTGTAATAAACAAAATACATGGTGGTAATTTGTAAAATACGAAAGACTAGGTTGTTATTAACAATTTTCACAAATAAAATATATAAAAATAATGATTAATTAACACAGGATGTTACACACACATACGCATATGAAAAGCCACTAATAGATGACGGATGATGGTTCACCCAACCCAAATCTAATCGACTGTCATCTGTAAACTCATACAGCCAAATATATAAAGCAATAGAAGAATTACAAAGTCGTTAATGTGGGACAAACTTATTTAAGACAAACTAGTTGTTATAAAATACCTATACTGCTAACTCTTATCAACACCCTAACTATACTATTTGAGTGCCAAAAAGGATCTTCATTTGCAACTAATAAGCATGATAAGATACTTTTAACTTATTATGGTGACCTTACATCTATAAGGAAAGACTAAAGTATAGGTTGAAAGTTTTTCATGGAAAGGTCCAGTATTGATGGGTTATTTGGATCATGTGTCAAATAAATTAAAATTGGATGATGATAACAAAACTATGTTGTCTAAATATTCAGAGCGTGCAGAAGTATGACGTAAAGGCTTATCAGAACAAACGCGGAAACCACAATCATACATCTTATGCCACATATCACCACCCTCTATCATCAAAAGGATTTCCTCAAATATATAAAAGAACATAACACCTATAATCCCAAAGGAAACATCATCATAACAACATCTATTCTCAAAGTAAACTTTCTCGTTACCAAACTCATAATAATAAATGCTCTTTCCTTTCATACTTGAACATCCATAACTACCATCAATCCTAACTGGTTGCCCAAAAATCCAAACCACAAGGAATCGACTTCGAATTTACCTCAAACAAGGACAACAACACTAGATGATCCAAAAAGGATGAAAGTACGATAAGAATAACGTACGGGTCATCAAAGATTAAATTTTTTTTACAAACATATAACCAAACGCATGATACATAACATGGACGAAACATTTTCAAAATTGACCATCTTTCAAATCCACAAAGCACGCTTGAAAAAGTCATATATGAAAACACATTTAATACACTTAGTAACGATGAACATTAAGGCATTAACAACACATTTAATACAATTAATAACGATACGACACAATAAGGCGTAAAGAAACATGTCCTTAATTGTTTCTACCTCATTTACTCTCATTTACTAAGCCATTATTTTAGTCATTAACTACGCGAGAGTTGGGAGTGTGTTCGCTCTGATACCAACTGTAAGAACCCGGATTATTCCATAAAGAAAATAACGTATAATAAACGAGAAATCAGAGTATAACAAAGGTAAAAGGGTCAAGGTGGCAGAAACACCTAACTAATCCGGATCGACACTAAATCCGAATACAAACTAATACATTATTAAAAGTATCTCAACAGAACTGAAAACAAAATCATAATTTATTATTCGTTTCGCCCCTCGACGCATCCCAAACAACATCATCCAAACAGCGACGAGCATTCAACCTGAGAATGGGGGTCGACAATCAGTCAGGAGTAACTAGATCCTCTCCCAGTCATGTTTACAATAATTGAATATAACCAACAATCAATAACAATTGAAATAAAACCAGTAAACATGTGAGACCATCTATACTCATGATAACTTGATACAAACTTATCATCAAACAAAGGCGCAATAAGACAATCCTTTAAGATGATAACTCCAAACGAAACAACATACAACGAGACACAAACGTGACCAAACAAACAATAGCAACATAAGACACAATGCTAGCCTCAAAGCATAGCGAATAGGGTGAATATAACACATCATACTGATTGGAGCATATAACCAATGTTTCCATACACTACGTATAGGGTATAAAAGGAACACCGGCTCGAGTGTATAACTGACACTCTAACCTACCAGAGCATATAATTGATACTCTGACTGACGGATCGTATAACTGATTCCCCGTCGGTGTGAAGTATATAAATGATACTCCACGGTACTATGTATAGCGTATCACCACTGCCTCTGTGCCTAAGACCTGGCAAGACCCCTCGATGTAATAATTATACACCGAAAGACACTCGGGACCCATAGCGTTTAACCGACGACTCTAGCCACCCCCGAACATAGACCAAACAAATACCAAAATTGGTGACGTTAGTTCATTTCGTTTGGTATATAACTGATACCGCACGTCATCTATACCACTAGTCATCGTGTTCTTTCACAATATAACTGACTGTACAGACATGCGTGAACCACATCACGACTCAAATTATAGGATAGTACAATTACTGACCATCCTACTTATCATATGAACAAAAGTAACCAAAGACATATGCAAACCACATGTTATACCTTAACTGAATATAACGCAACATATGAAACGAGTATTAACGCAACCAATGTTATAGTAACTTTAATCGTAACATAAACTCTGGATGTGAGGTTACATTTACCTCGATTATAACTTCAACATATAACCTGACTCAACCATAACCTTGACACGAAACTCAAGATTATACTAGATAGCCTCAACCATAACCTTGAGCCATAACTCAGGTTTACGTTAGTCTCAGCCATAACCTTAATTCGTATTCCAAAGTTATACTAGTTCCAGCTATAACCTTGATTCATCTTTCAAAGTTATACTAGTTCCGGCTATAACCTTGATTCATATTTCCAAGGTTATACCTCATTCAGCCATAACTTGAGTAGAAACGCAAGGTTGTACTAGTTTCAGCCATAACTTTGAGTCATATTCTCAAGGTTATACCAACTTCATCTATAACTCTACGTACCACTCTTCGCCGCACGGTCAAGCCACCTCTAGGGTTTCACTCGTGAACCCTAGTCGCGTACATGACACCCATATTAACGCATAATCATTATACGACATGCAATTAAGGCATTAAAACATATGCAAACATATGAAACATAATTAATCATGATAATAAAAAATCTAACAAGTACTAACTATACAAATCAATCATTAAATCATGTAAATCACATCAATTGACATAAACACAATTAAAAGAGAAACATCTAGTTACATTTTTGGCAATTAATGATGCAAATTAATGAAAACCTCCATGAAAGACACGATCGTCAAGACTTGTCTCCAATACGTGCCAACGTTCCCAAAAGCGACATTAAAGATGCACGAGTCAAAATGAAAACACTATAAAAGACTCTTCTTCTCCTTTACCCATTAAAATAAGAGACCTTAAAGGTAGGTCTAAAGGTTCATACAAATAATTGTCATAAAAATATTTCGAGAAGAATATGTTGTAAAGATAAGAGTCAAAATTATGAAAATATATTTTATCTTTAGATTTGGAAGAAGAGAAGATGCATAATAATGGATTTCAAGGGGAGAAAAGAGAACTAAACAGAGAAACGAGAGAGGAGGCGTGCGGCAACAATGTCGAACACAAAACAATGACATAGTTGCTTGCTAGGTTAAATTGTATTTATAAGGGGATTAACTAATGTGCTTTGGGTCCATTAGCTCATACAATGGATTATCTAATTACAAATTGGATTGAACCATATTAAAACGCTTGAAGAGGTTATATAAGAAAAGTAACTATTAAATTAAAATAGTTAAATCGTGCACGAACATTTTAACCCATCCAAAATTAGGTCAAAACGAGAAATAATAAAAATAGAGAACGGAAGCGATAAAAATATATATTCAATATATATTATTAAACACTAAAATTTAATAAGGAGCTTACGAATAAAATATTATTATAAAATAAGGGGTGTTACACCTACCGTTGATATCAGATGCTAAACTTAGCCTTACACACTCAAAAAACCAGAAAACAATCTTCATCTTCAACCTCCACAAACCGAATCCCAGAAAACAGGGTGTTGATGCCTCCCTTCGAAAACCACCACAAAACAACCCAAATCACCACCAAAATTCACAAAAATTGAGCCAAATAAGCTAGGGAGTTCCCTTGTTAAGTTTTTTCATTCGTACAAAGGTTTAAACAACGTTTAGAGCATCGACTTGCTCTCTACTTTGCCTTTACCCGAGTTTCTATCTAACACTGTGCCACGTCTTTAATCGTTTTAAAAGCGTTTTAAGTTTTTTTTTTTTATTAAAGATCAAAGGTTTGTTGTCCTGTGATTCCAAAACATCTTTCAAGAATTGAAGTCATAATGTTCGTTTGAAACCGGGTGCACGTGTAGCCTTTTACGCGCGAGATCGAGTTTGTTAATTCGGTTTCAAAAGTTGATTTAAAGTTTGTTGATTCGAAAATTGTCGAAGACTTACCCAAAATCTTGCATCCCGACGTACTAGGAGTATCGTCAGTGATTCATGTAAGTTGAGGGTGTTATAATACCTTAATTCTCCCTTTAATTTGATTTGTCACATTAATATTGTATTCATCGTATTAATTATGTTTTTACGATAATTAATTATGTTGTTATTGATAATTACGGAGGAGGACGGGTTTTGTATGATGATGAATGCCGACTGATGGCTTATTATTTGTGTGGATTATTTTATGATAGGATTTAGACAGTTTATGTAGTTACGTAAATTGTTTTCATATGATTATCGTTAAGTATGCTAGATTTATTCTTGTATGATTAGATCTATGATTAATTTTAATGTTAATACTTTAAATCTGAAATTACAAATGATTTTTAGGTTTAGTTAGTATGTTCATAATTAAAGTTCACATCTTTGTTTATCCTTTGCTAATTTATGATTTAATTAGATTAAATGATGAAAGTGTTTAGTTCTAATTCGTATTTTTGTATGATTTATGAGACATAGATTTGAACATAATGTTTACTTGTTGAATTTAAGTTATGCATGTTTGTATGATTCAACTTAGTTATTTGTTCACATGTTAATTTAATTAGTTAGGATTTAATTAAGAATTGCATGAAATTGCATGAAATATGATGTTTGTGTTGATTCCCCTGTCTCGATGTGTGTGACGCATGTTGTGTCGTGTGTCACGGTTTTCTAGGTTGTTTTAGGTCCAAGTATGGTCCTCTTGATTGCCTTAATCATATGTCGTTTGATTGTGAAACAATTGCTTGATTTGAATGCATGTTTACTTCTTTTCATTTGCATATGATTACATCATTTTATGTCACCTATTTGAAACCCGACTTGACCTAGAATAACCCTTGTATGCACCCTTGGTGGCCACGTTTGGTCGTGACTGGCATTCGGCCTAGAGGCCCCTTGTTTCGTTGATTGATGGTTGTTAATGCTTTGTTTGCTTATTGGTTTTTATTGCAATTGTTATTGTAATCTAACTCCTGCTTGTTTACAACGCCGCTTGAGTAAGAAGTTTCTTTCTCTCCTCTTTGATTGTTTGTTTACTAGAATAGCTAATGAACGCACATGCTAAAATAACTTGGACAAAGTAAATTTTGCATTAAACATGACATAGAATTGACTGTCACATGGTAGGGTTTAATATGATTGGATGCATTTGACAAATACTAGTTCAGTTAATATTGGCCATTGTTTGACTAAGTAGAGGTCATTGTTACAACGGGCGGGGTTGGGTGTTTGAATGAACTTCCTAACACGTACTTTCGCACGAACTCATTTTCTCTAAAACGGTTTCCAAATTTCCATAAATTTGGTGGTGACTCCATGTTTTTGGAAATCCCCTTGGATACAAACTGCCACATCCACAATGCGTGTATGTGGTGGTTCGATTTTCGGATGAGGGTTTGGACGACTCTGTCGGAGGAGTCGCCGACGATGGAGTGTGTCCAAAGCTGGGAAGTGGTGATCAGAGATGGTGGTGAGCGAGGGTGGTGGTGGTGGTAAGTGGTTGTAGTAGTTAAGGAGGGTGGTTGAAATTGATTCTCTTTCCATTCTAATTTTAAACCAAACATACAATTAAAATTAGGGTTATCTCATTTCTTTCCCCTCGTTTCCCTTACCTGATTTCATTCCCTTTCCCAATCTTGCACCACACGCCCCTTAGTTTCTAGTGATGGCAGGAGGACATGGACGAGAATAAGAACGAGGCATATGATACACATTAGGAGCTCGGATGAGCAAGAAGAGGGCGTATGATCGGGATTAGGAGACGAATTTAGGTCCGAGGCGAAAAATAAGGGAACTAATGACATTTCAAGAAACTCTTCGTCATCCTCCAGTGTGCTTACATTTGTAACACTTCATGAGGTTATGAGATTAAGTTGTCCCACATCGGGAAAATAAGAGGTTTGTGATATGTTTATAAAGGATTCCACCCACCACCTAGTAATAAGGTTTTGTACTTTGGAGTTTAAGCAAGAAGAAATAACGGGCCCAAAGGCGCACACCCATCTTATTGGAGTTATGTTACGACGGTGGTGAGTCGGGTTGTTATACAAATCTCCGCCACCGAACTCTAGTCAATTATCCCAACGTAACCGCCGAAACTTTTTCTCTCTTCATCACCTCTCTCTCCCCCACCTCATCCTCCGTAAGCGCTTTCGTCAGCGTCACTTGCCCTTCTATCCTTTCTCTCCTCATACGAACTCAGTTACCCATGTTTTTAATTTGGTGTCGCTTTGTCGTCTCACCTCCCTAAGCACACCGTCGCCGTCATCCGTCGTCTACAAGATCACGACTCCACCCGAAGAGGGTTCAGATCGCCCGTGGTCGGGCTGCCTCTCAGTAGTCGGAAATTGAAGAGTTAAGTGGCGGTTTATTAGGGTTGGTGCCTGGTGGGGTGTTAGGTTTTCGTGGGGTGATGGACTGGTGACATTAATAGTAGTATTAGGATTAATAATAATAATTTATAATTTATTAATATTATTCAGATAAAAACGTAAGTTAAAGTGACAATGTCTTATTCATCGCGTAGTTGGTTATGTGAGTTTATTTTAAGAAGAAGGTATCAAAGTTGGTTTTATTTTTGGTTAAAACTTTAGATTATTATGAGAAAGCACCCTATAGTTTGGAGTATTTATATTAAATAACTCTTATATTTATTTATTTATGATAACTTATCTATTGGAGTTGCAATCTTTAGTTGTTAACTACTTTAGAACATGACTGTAGTCGTGTTTGACAGGCGGTAGAATTAAAGCAGATTTATAATAGCTGGTAACTTTCACAAATTACGATTAATAACAACTTTTTTTGCAGCGGGTTTGACTATTAAGTTATATTAGCATAATTACAGAAAGGTGACTGGTAATTAACTTACTATATGACAATTTAGTTATTTTCATGTATAAATTAAATATGTTATTACTAGCATCATATTATAGCATATTACGAGCAATATGCTATCAGAATATGTCATTTATTTACACATGAAATTAGTAAATTGATCACTATTTAGGCTGGAGTCTACAAGTTTTACCAAATCAATATAAATATATTTGAGGCTTTTTTCGAGCGACGTGATAGTCTCCAATTTTTTTAAACTACCTCAATTATTAAATTAATATATTAGTATTAACATATATTATTTAATTAGGCTCTTCCAACTCTATTCAAAATTGTAAATAATTAATTAATTAATATATTAATATATTAATATTAAGATATAGTATTTAATTAGGTTATTACGTTCTATTCAAAATCGTAATAATTAATTGATCTTTAAAATTAGTGCTTTTATATGAAATAATACACTCAACTCACATGGGATTTATTTGATGACTAGCATTTAGAAGTAATCTATTTTTTTGTTTCTTTTCACTGAAATGAAACCCCTAATAAACGATACGACGAAAAGTTCAATGTGATTCTATGTCATCTTTTACAATAAGAAAGAAGATATTAAATTTATATTGATCACGAACATTACTCCATTCATTCCAAATAATTTGGAACATTGCACTGATATGAGATGCATATTATAAAAGGAGATTGTATTGAATTGAGTTCATTCACTTTATACCCATGTAATTTGTGGTGTGAGTACTACTTTTTGTATTTGTAAATAAGTTTTTTAAAAGAATTATGGAATATAATTTAATAAAAAAATTATTAGCAACTTTATTAAATAATTTTTTTTAAGTTAGAGTATTTCACTCGATTGGTTGATGGGTGTTGTACTATTGTGCATGGAAATACCGAACTTTTTATGAATTTGCTAATAGTAGTATTTCACTTACAAGCTTTGATATATTATAAAGATTATATAGGAGTTTATAGATAATATGATGTGAAGCATTGAATGTGCGGTTAGTGTCAAGAAACCATCTCAATCAAAAACTAAATTTTAAGCTGATGGAAAACTAAATT
>VHZZ01000219.1:185571-201441 GCA_009801015.1 Silene noctiflora
CATAATACCAATTTCATGGAGTGTTATTGATATGTGAGTATATATCATCCTCCTGCAATTTGAAAGCACAAAACTAATAAATAAAATTCTAATTAATTCAATATATAATAAAGAAAAAAAGTTAAAAAATAATTTACTTATTTATGTATATTTTGCATACCAAATTTTGACTAAAATAGAATTATGATTGTTATATAGTGGTCAGGGGAAAGCAAAAAGGTACTCACTATACTATATTATATAAAGGTAATAAAGTTAAATAAATAGGTAAATTAATAACCAAAGTTATTAGAGGTAGATAAAAGGTTTGCATCATTTTTTTGTCTGTGTATGTTGCGACTTATATTGTGTTTTTTTTACAAAAATTCTTTACTTATAAGCATGTGACGTATGACAATCGAACTTTTTATGGCACATTGCTTAGTGAGATGTTTAGTCTTGCATTTTTATAATATTGTATAGAGGTGACATTGAACTATTTATTTCAAAATTTAATAGTGGTACAAAATTAACTCTATCAGTTGTATAGTCAATGTCAATGTCAATACTTTTGTAGTCCATTTTTTTTACAAAGTATAATACGAAGGTACGTGATTGTATTGACAATTCTAGTATCACAATTTTAACATTATCCTTATATAAACTTGAGAATACAAGAATCAATATTCACATTAGCTAAACATAATTGTACTTTTGTATTATATTTTTAATTTACATATCCTAAACTTAAAAACCAATAAAATATTTTAAAACTCAATTCTTTAATAAAAAATAAAGCGTCAACATTAAAATTTCATTATTTACTTTTATGTTTTATTTTTGTTAATTAATTTACTCTTAAAATGAAAAGACAAAGTTTAATGTCTGTTATGCTTACACATTTATGTTTAATGTTCCAAATTTTTTTTACTTTTTTTTTTTTTTTTTTTTTTTAAAGATGGTGGTGATGTGGCTTGCTAAATCTCTATTAAAAAGGAGAATGATAAGTTTTGGTGCTTTGGATTGTCTTTTTATATTATTTATAGATTTATAGATAAATAGACTTTACAATAGTAATTCGTGCGTGCTATGAAAATTGGCATCAACCTATTCTAAACATGAAAAGATTAAAATGAATTTAAAGCCATTTTCATCTCAAGTGTGAATCGGAACAGGTGTGGGTCAAGTCAATTTGGGTTCAGGTTGTTTGGGGGTTTCAAGAATTCCGGATAGGCAACCTCGACTCGGGTCATTTCGGGCTCGGGTAATTTTTGGTTTATTTGGAGATAACAAAATTTAAACATTCGTGTCGGGTTAAATAGGGTAAGGTCAATATGGGTTTCAGGTTAGATTATTTCGATCCTCAATGCAGGTGCGAGTACGGTTCGAGTCGAGTTATTTCGTACGGCCCATTCTTTTTGCCAAGTTTAAAGGTTAGGTGAAAGCGCTATTTAAAATAAGAGAGGACTAAAGAAGATATTTGAAAGGAGCACCGAGACCTTTAGAACAAGGTTAAAAGGAAAGGAAACTGAGTAACAAGAATATTATGACGATGGAAAAAAAAAGCATAAATTAAACATGTCGTAAGAAACGTTTCAAGAGTCATGGACAATAACGGAGGGCATCAAACACGTGGTTGAGGTGGGGAGGAGAGGTCCAAAAAGAAGGGATCTAAGAAACTTAAGGGTGCACCGCATCTATATTAATCATTTAACATACTTTAGATACAAAGATCAAAAGAGAAAAGACATGTATGTATTGTATGTAATGCATTCAATATTAAGTGAATTAAAATATAAATGAATTCTCATTTTTGTTTTGTTTTACTAATAAAACCTCTCAAAACTGCTATTTAAAAAATGTGTTACCCAAGTGTCAATTAGTTTAGCTAATAAAATCACATGTTGAAACAATAATGATCGTTAATCAAATTCGAAAGCATTAAAATAGTTGTATAGTCTCCTTTACATAATAAAGGCTAAAACATCCTTACATATCATACATTAAGTCAATTATTTTAAAATCCGTGCAACGCACGGACAAACCACTAACAATTAAAGAAAGCACGATTGAGATCAATGCACGATATTTTACATATGGATGAACTCTAATCGCTATTTGAATATTTACTTCGACTAAATCGAGTCCAAGTGATTTTAATTGACTATTTTGCCTTAATGTTGACAAAGTTTGATTATGATCCGACCACTAGCCTCCATGTGTGAGAAATGTTGGGACCAATAGACACGATTAAAGGTGACACATGTTTAATCAACGCCATATTAATAGATTGATTAATGTGTTAAGTTTTCATAGATTGGAAGATTGTTAGCCTCTACCCTTGATTAAACCTTATTGATTAGTTGACTACCATAACTATCAAAGGTAAGTACAATATTGGATTAGTTAACCATGATCTTTTTATCTCAGCAATAATAACAGAGCAAGAACAGAATTAGTTCATGACATTAACGACGAGTCACCACGATTCTATCATTTTATAATCTAAAGTAAGATATTCATGACTATTCTGCAAATCACAACCATTACTGTCCTCATTCATAATGAGTTCACACGATAAAAATGTAGGTACATTCATAAGACAGTCACGAGTTAAACACTAAAACCTCCCTCGAATAACAAACATCTAACGACTTTTACAACAAAGTTAATAACAACTGTCTTACCATAAAACGGTCTTACAAAAAGTTATCTTTCTACCCCTAAGACGGCACCCACCCACCGGCCAAACACATGAGAAATGATCAAACAAACAAACCTTCAAAGAGTCACAATCCACAAAAACCAAAAAAAGACACCACCTTTCCTTCTTCAATCCATCTTTTTGGTCCCTCAAACTTTTTTTTTCATTATTTTTGCTTCTAACAAAAGCCTTCTTCACTCTCTTACCCATCTGTCTCTCCAAAAATACCCAAATCATATTATTCCAATTCCTTACTTGCTGTCTTTCCTTTCTCCTTACTACACCAGGTTTGCTTACTGTCATAAAGTTGCATTCTTTTCATATTTAGTTAATTATTTGAATCCCCCTCCCATTTAATGTAATGCGACTAAGTCCGCGCTTTGTTCGACCAAAAAAAATAAAATAAAGTTGCAGTCTTTTGTTATATTGTTAATATTATTATTATAATTTTGCTGTACTTTGAATGATACAACTCATGTTTCCTGTAAATTCGGCTGTACTGTTGATCTGTTTTAAAACCCATGTTTTTTTCTTCTTTTTATTTTCTGGGGTTGTTCAAAGTTTGAATCTTTTCTTTAAAATTCTTTCATTTTTGGCTCAATTTTTAGGTTTTTCAAGCAAAATTATTCTTTAAGAAATCTCCTGTGAATTATTGTAAATTATATAATTAACCCCAGTTCGCAGGCTCTCTATTTTTTTGCTTTCTACCTAAAAATTAAGGTGAAATTTCTTAAATTTTGATTGCTTTTTTAGTAATTAATAAAGGGTCTTCTTTGTGTTCTTGATTGATGGACGACAAGTTTCGCGGCCGTGGTTATGTGGTGAGGATTGCATTTTAATTTGTGGGTATTGTGAATTTGATAGGCATTTTGTATTTTGGTGTTACATTTTTTGTTTGATTTTAATTTGGGTATATTTTGGTATTTAGGGTATGATTCGACGCAATTTTTGCTGTAATGCATGCAATCATTTGTGAATTAAACATTGTATTCAAATGTTCCAATGAAAGGATAGGAACGAGCTAGAGATGGGTTTAGGGATTTATTGGGGATTAGTGTGTATTTCTTTCGATTTTATACGAAAATTTCTTGTATTTAATCGAAGTGATCTATCTGTTTTGGTATGTGTTGGTGGAACTGGTGTTAAAATGTCCGGTAGTCAAGTACATAGCTAGTTGTATTCATGATGGACGTTGAAATGTTGGTTAATTTTTACTGGATGAAATTCGAGGCGTATTAAATTGCTATCATTGTGGTGTTTAATATGTCCTCTACAGCTAGTATGAAATCTTACTAGGTATTTTCCTTGCTTGTCTAGTCGCATTCATTGCCCCGCTATTTCACAAGGCTTAACGGAGATTCAAAAGACGATCTGCATTTGAGAAAGCCGACTTCAAGGATGCGGAAATGGCTCTGCTGTACCTGCAATGTAGAAGAGTCTTATCCATCAAATGAGGAGCCCTTTCAAAGCCCAAGGAACAATATAGAAAGTATGTTGCTTTGCGCTTGGCTATTTGCTTCCAGTCTTATGAACACAATTGTCTGCTTGATTGTAGTGAATTAAGTGTGATGAGCAACTTAGATAGTTTTTTCCGAATTCTACATTGGATACATACTCTTTTCCAATGGTTCTGTGTTTGTTATTTCCTTTTATTTGCTGCAGTTAATGTGATATTGCATTGAATTTAAGAAACCCATGCCTCAGAAAATTTAACATTTGGTAGGTGAATATTTGGTGCTTAATTTTCTAATTTGATATCTTTAGTACTGGAACTTGTAAACGGAGTGAAAATAGTGTGTTTATATGAGGTTCAGCTCCTGAATTAATGAATTTTATGATATGTCAGTTGTCTATCACATTTTATATTAGCCACTGGCTATTGGATGCCTGGATTTATTATGAGCCTGTTGGCGTCATGTTGTGAATCTGGATTTATCAAGACCCCTATTTCTCCACAAATTGATTGTCCTGAGGATCGATTATTTTCATTGTGTATGCATAGTGGTTTAATTTCTTGTCAGACCATAACAAACACTTACCCCTAGGGGTGTTCATAGTTGTCCGTATCGTATAAATCGAACTGTAAAACCTGAAGCCGCTATTTTTTTTAGGTTACCCAAACCGCTTTTAAGTCTAGTTTGCATGCCCCTGAACCGGTTCGGTTTCGCTTCTGGCTTTTCCAACCTCCGGTGAACAAACCGAACCAGAATATGAAAAGGCCATGAAAATCAGAAGATGTCTAGCGTATAGGCCCACAGTCCACAATTAAAGGAGCCCTAATCTACTTACTCTCTCTCATTCTTGTTTCACATTTTATCCAGCCACCACCTACCACCCTATCACACATTACTCCACCCTCATCCTCACACTTAATCTGTTACTCCGCTGCCGTGCAAGCCGCTGGTGCCCATTACCAATTATGCTGCCGGCCTCCGCGACTCGGGTGCGCTCCCCCACTCGGCGGGCATTCGCTGTTCCGATGAGTGGTTTGTTTTGCCTTTTTATTTTTGATTTATTGCACAGCCCTCCTCCACTGATTTGCAAATAAAGGAAATAACTTTGCAAAATTGACCGTGTTTAGTTGTGTATGTGAGCGTTATAAATAACGTACAGCATACTTATGGTATTGAGTTGATTATTTCGCTTTTCGTTTTATTACTTCACCCTCCACCTAACTCCCCGTGTTCTCGATTAATTTAGTTTACTATTTTTTTTGTGGCTGATTATGAAAAAACATGAATTTAAGACCGAAATGTAAAAAAGTAATGTTTTGACTGATATTTTAGTCGTATATTATGTGGTCGCTATGGCCTATGGGTACTTGTTATTGCTTTTCTATACTGAACTATTCCGGTTAATCGGTATAACCGAACCGGTTAAACCAGTTCACTGAACCAAAAAAGTTGTTGAAAACGGTTCTGTAATGGTAGAGCTCACCGAACCGAAAATGAACACCCCTACTTACAACTGAACCGGAAATGAACACCCCTACTTACCCACATTTTCGAAGCACTACCTATTTTTTTTATACACAACACTACCTAGTATTTAACCACATTTGAGGTACTGGGGTAATGTTGTTGTTATGCAAAGCATTACCTACTATTTAACCACGTTTGTCTTGCACAGTCAAATGTTGTAATAAGCGTTGTGTTTAACCGAATAAAGGTTTATTACACTTTCTAGTTTACCCTATATACCATGAATAAAAAACTAAAACAAATATTGTGCCATGATTTTAATGTTTTACACTTTCTTTTAACCTTCTCTGCACCAACCTCCATGGATGTGTTCGCTCTGGCAAACTCGTGTAATCCTTATTATGGTATTCTGAGAAGTTGGTACTGAGCAGTGGGAGATCGGATTTGTAGAGGAAAAATAGAGTTGAGTATAGAGAGAGGGTGTATTAGTAAATTAGGAGGTAGGCCATTGAGGAAAATTTGAAATGGAAGGAAGAAAGGCAGGATCTGTTTTCGTTGACCAACCCACGTGATCCAAGCAGTCAATGTTGGAAATTTGACTTCTTTTTATGGGAACTGGCGGCTGGTAGTTCACGATATGACTGAATTGTAGGTAGTGCTTCACAAAAATTGGAACTTTAGGTGGTGCTTTGCAAATGAGGGTAAATATTAGGTATGTATGCTCTTACAAGATTGGTATTACGCCTCGAAAAATATGTTTCTGATGAGTTCTGCAGTTTTATCACCTTATCTTTAGTTTTTGAATTTGCACTTTCTGATGTTGTGTGATCCCTTAATCACATCTTCAAATCTTTGAGCTTCCGCTGTAACTTAGAGGGCTGATTGTAATTTGTACCAAGCATGGATCTTAATGGTGTGATTTTACAATGGATAATAGGAACCTCCAAAAATACGAAAGTAGCGGCTCCCGTCAAGGAAGAAGTTCAAAAGACAGCACCGACAATCGAAGTACCTGTCTTGTCTTTGGACGAGCTTAAGGAAAAAACTGATAATTTTGGTTCGAAGGCATTAATAGGTGAAGGTTCCTATGGAAGAGTGTATTATGCTACGATGGAAAGTGGTAAGGCAGTGGCTGTAAAAAAGCTTGATGTGTCCCAAGAGCCAGCAGAGTCCAATGTTGAATTTTTGACGCAGGTCAGGCATACTATAAGGATATAAGCAGTCTTCTTTTTTATTACATGTTTATGTGTTTCATCAAGTGGGTGTTAGTTAATCTTATTTTTTTTTTGTCCTGATATAGGTTTCTAAAGTTTCGACTTTGAAGCATGAAAATTTTGTTGAGCTGCAAGGTTATTGTGTTGAAGGAAATATGCGGGTATTAGCTTATGAATTTGCTACAATGGGATCCTTGCATGACATTTTGCATGGTATGTGTGCACTCTTAATTTTAAGTGAAATAAAGAAGATAACATCAAAGTAATGTTTTTTTTTTTCTGCTTAAGCTGGTCTTAAATCCTTTTTAGTGAGTCTTGTACGAGCCTCATGTACTCATTTAGTTATGGGGTTATTGGGCTGGTCTCACATGGTATGCACTTTTCTTGATTTAAGCGACTTAAGAAAGGTAACGTGAAAGTAATGAGTTTTTTTCTTTTGTGCATAAGCTGCTCTCTAATTCTTTCTGTTAAATACTGATAGTCGCATGCTCAGACCAGGGGCGGTTCCAGAAATAAATAAATTTTTGATGAACAAAGGAACAATGGGGCTCACCTGCACCCCACCAAAACCCAGAAATAAATAAATTTTTGAAACAATATAAGTTAGTGGTTCAGTGGTTTAAAAAATGTTGAATGTGCAAGAGGTTGCGGGTTCTACTCCCATTACAAGCACTTTTACTTTTTTTTTTTTCTTTATTTACACATACTTCCTCCAATCCTTAAAAGTTGGCTCCATTTGTTTAAAATAGTACTCAAAATTCTTAAAAAACTGGGGCAGTTCCAAAGAGTCAAGGTATTAGATATTATCTCCCCTTTTTTTACTTCTCATTTAGGACCGTTTCTTAATTTCAAACTCTGAGATTCTTTTAAAAAATACACAAGGAGAAAAGAGGGTAATTCAATTTAATAATTAATCCCATTGTAAGGCTACGAATTTTTGTGTGTGTTTAAACTCGAATCCGGTTGACGGATTCTAAATTCGCCACTAACCTAATATGACGTGCGTGATTGTCCAATTTCCACACTCCTTCTATCGGATTCCTAGAGCCACCACTGGCTCAGACCAATCCAAAGTCCTTTTATACTGCTTTAATTTATATGTTTATATGGTTGGTCTCACATGTTAAACCGTCCTAAACTTTTTTTTTGTGAATCCTTATTGCAGGCAGGAAAGGCGTGCAAGGTGCACAACCGGGCCCGGTACTTGATTGGATGCAGCGAGTGAGGATTGCAGTCGATGCTGCAAGGGGATTGGAATACCTTCATGAGAAGGTTCAACCTCCTATTATCCACAGAGACATCAGATCTAGTAATGTGCTCTTGTTCGAGGACTTCAGGGCTAAAATTGCTGATTTCAACCTTTCAAATCAAGCTCCTGATATGGCTGCTCGTCTTCATTCTACCAGGGTTTTGGGTACCTTTGGCTATCATGCACCTGAGTAATTACTTTCTACCTTAATATCTATTACGGTGCTTCGTGTTATTGTTTACCATGATTCTAATTTTTAAAAGCATGTCAATGATCTCAGCTTAAGCGATATTAGGTATCCTTTCCGTCTTGCTTATTTTGGAACCTATACTACATACTTTAGAGAATTGGATAACCCTATTGTCAACTGGACTTGTGTAAAATGTCCAAGAATGATATTTTAGACAGTAGCAAATTTTTTATGGGCGTTACTAGTTTAGAGATCTCTTTGTTGCTTCTTTTAGCAAAGTTGCAACCAATAAACGTCTTAGTTTTTTATTTAGTTAATTCTTACAAAGTAACTGTCAAATTGGGATTTGGTGTAGTGTAGCTACGTAAAAAAATTGGTCTACACAGGATCATTTTCTTTTTTCTTTAGGACCTGGAGAAAAATTATTGAGCCATTCAGCGATTTTGATAAAAGACACTGAATCACGTAGCAAGTATGCCAAATAAAAAATCAGTAAAGCCTTTCAGCCATTGGACAGTTTTTGCTCTGTTTCTTTTTTCCTTTGCGAAAAAGTTTCTGTAATTCTTAAAGGATGTCGCTCAGTGACTTTAGCTGGAAGTGCTATGCGACCTTGCTCCTTATTTGATTATAAATTTTGCCCACAATTCATTTCGTTAATTATTTATTTTTAAGCATTAATTTTCAAAGAAAAAAGTTACGACCGTCTCCTTGAAAGCCTACATAACACTTTTGACCGACTTTCTGAGAAATTTCATTTTATCCCATTTGTTCAAGCATCTATAGAGATAATTCCTTCTTCTCTTTGCTGGCTCATTAGTAATAGGTCATGATAGTTTCATGTTTTGGTTTCTGAGTTCTGATGCATAGTTTGTCACGAGAGAATAAATTTGAGATTATAACATTGTTTAATTTTCTGGAGGTTTTTAGTTATTTTTAGGTTATATGAATCATGTGTATTCTGTAATTTTTAGAAGCCTTGTCAGAACTTGACTTGCGAGTAGCATTATATGGCAGTTTTGTACCAATATCTTTAGGGCTATGCTCATTCATGGATATGATTTACTCAATCATGGACATAAATGATCATTATACCCTTCTCATTAGTACACCCTATTTCCCATCTTATTCAATAATCAATCCAATAAATCTCTCAAATGACTCAAACCAACCAACCACCGCACCACCCAGATCACCAGACCATCACAAAGGATACTATTAACATAATTAAGGTCACCATTGCTGGATGGATGATGCTGTAATGTTGATGAAGCAGTTTCAGAATTATTCAATGATGATGCTAAAACTCGATTATGAACACTATTATAGTAAAAATGACAGATTTTGGGGAGGAAAAAGTGGTAATTTGTAATCGATTAAACAAATAAAATTGATGAAAACGCAGTTGAGGTTGTTTGATTTTGTGAAATGGGTTTTGTTTAATTTGATTGTTTAGTGATTAATCATCATCATCTTGTTCATTCTTCTGCAACTCATGCAGGAGAAAGAAGGGTAGATAAGGTGGATGATTTGTTGATTTTACGTTACTAAATCAACAATTGTTCTACTAGGCGCAAGGTTAATGGGTGTATTTAGACAACCAATACTTTGCAGTTCTCTCAATTTAGACATAACCAATACTTTGCTCTTCGTCATTGACAATCAAACCCTAATTTAATAAGTCTAAATTAATTTAATCTCCCTAATTTGATATTATAACATAATTAATAAAGTTAATAAATTAGAATTATTACTTGATCGACATGAGAACTAGCGTTTATAATTGAGTAATTTGACGAATTTGATTAATTTTACGAGGAAGGGAATTAGAGAGAGAGTTTGTTTATTTTGCTTTTGGGGAGAAGGGTAAGGTATGGAAAAGTAATGGCAAAATGTCCATAAATGAGTAATCTTTGTCCATGAAAGAGCAACTACGTATCTTTATGTGTCGCTGGCTCATTGCCGATAATGCTGAAACAGTTTTTGTACTATCTTCTCAGGTATGCCATGACTGGACAATTGATGCAAAAGAGTGATGTGTACAGTTTTGGTGTCGTTCTTCTGGAACTTCTAACTGGCCGTAAACCTGTGGATCACACCATGCCCCGTGGTCAACAAAGTCTTGTGACGTGGGTGAGTAGCATATCTTTCTCTTCCCCTTGCCCAATTCCCAAGAGATGGTGTGATTCACATTCATCGTGTAATCTGATACAAGCTGTTTTTGTACTGTTAGGCGACTCCAAGATTGAGCGAGGACAAAGTGAAGCAGTGCGTTGACCCCAGACTGAAGGATTATCCTGCAAAAGGAGTTGCTAAGGTCTCTTCTTGATTTTACTCTGCAAAAACACAAAACTGCAAAAGTTATCATGATAAATATTATCAGGACAAGTAACTACCTATGTGGGTATGACATGCTAGTTTTTAATTAAGTTAACGGGTTAATGGATATGTGGGTAGCGTCTGTTAACATGATACGGAATACCATTTTACAAGGACTAGTTGCTGTAATTATGATTTAACCTTTTTGTTCCAATACTTTTTATGTTGCAAGCTAACAAAGTTTGGAACATAATCTGTCTACAGTTGGCAGCAGTTGCAGCCCTATGTGTCCAATATGAATCTGAGTTCAGGCCGAATATGAGCATCGTGGTTAAAGCACTACAACCGTTGCTAAAGGCACCAGCTCCTGCACCGGAGAGCTGAGTAAGCGGGTCACATTGAACTCCTCAAATGGATCTCAAACTGTACTATTCATGACCCTATATAAATCTGATTTTTTAATTTGTTTGCAAGTCTGCGGTTTGGAATCTTGGATGTGAAGGGTCAGATTATTGAATCCCTTCGGGTTGAGCTTGTACTTTAATGGTGGTAATATTTGTATCAAGAACATAGCTTTGATATATTAACTCATTATTTGACGATGACCGTATCGCAGCAGTGGTTCTTTCTTGCCTTGTTATGCAGCCTGTGGAGATTATTTTTGTTTTTGTTTAGTTTTTCATTTTTTTATCTAATGTTGAACAAGTGATCAATGTTTTGTTTGGTAAAACTAGCTCCTAAAAGGCAACTGAAGGCGTTCAACCTGTAATTCAAAAGATATTTGACATTAAAAACTGATATGTAACTAATTACAGAGTAACTTTTAAATGAGTACTACCACATGTTTGTGTGACTTGATTCATTGACCCTTCAATTTTGGAAGGTTCCTTGAAACTATGGGAGTGAATTTTGTTGGAACCTTCCACGAAATTTTTAGGTAAGGAAACTAGATTGATTTTCTGAGATAAGACCAACCTATTTCATCCTTTCGGATGACAGACGTGAGTTGAAACCACCGGCTTTCATACCACCTTGAAAGAAAAGAACAAGAATGTCCAACCGAGGCCATAAAGTCGGCAACTTTATTAGTCTCACGGAAGCAATGTTTAACTATTATTTCATCGAAAAAAATAAGATCTAAATTCACATCTTTAATAATACTTGAAATTTACCATGAAGCCAAGTACTTCGAATAGAGTTAATAACAACCTTCAATAACCAGCTTCGAAATTCCTAATGATTTAGCTGCTAGTACGCCTTCTTTTAAAACAAGAGCTTCTGCAACGAAAATGCTATTAAAACCACATGCTTTAGCTCCTAAAAAGTAAGATTACCTTACCATTATAGTCTCTTATAGAGTAAACCAAAGAAGCTTTATTGTCAACTAACTTTGATCCATCAAAATTTAATTTAAGAAAGTCTTTTGGAGATTTATCCCAAACAATTTCTTCATTATCTTTCACATGATTTGTAACCAACTTTTCTATTTCAGGATTATTGAAATCTTTAAACTTAGTCTCATTCCAAGTTTTAATACCATTCTTACAAAAAAGAGTAAGCTTACTATAACATTTACACTAACATTACTAAAGATAAAGTCATTTCGAAAAAACCAAGCATTCCACCAAATAAAAATAATTTTAATGAAATCAGTTCTTAAAAAGAAGTCTTTTAATGCGTTGAGTTTTACTACAAAGTTTTGACTTGAAACGACAATACTTGTTGCAGAAAAGTCACTAAATCTGTAAATACCCAAATCTTCAATAATTGAAGCAATGAAGGAGCATTTGAAAAAGAAATGATCTAAATCCTCATTATGATGATTACACAAAACACAATGTGTTGGGACATCAATATGGCTTTTAATAAATCTACTTTTAGTAGGTAATCCATCAATACAAGCTTCCCATCAATACAAGTTTTCCACAGAAAAAAAAACTTTAATTTTGGAGGAATATTTAATTTCCAAATCCAGTGAAACTCACACTTTGTAAGATTATGATCATACAATCCTTGCGCTAGGCAAGTTGCTGTTTTGGTAGAAAAATTTCCTTCACTTGACAATCCCCATAGTAGATTATCTGGAATCTCATTACGAGGTATATGAATATTAGTAATGAGGTTAACAATGTCGGAATTGACTATTGTAGATAACTTAATAACATCCCACTCCTTACAAGGAGTAATAAAATCTTTAACCAAAATATTTAGTTCATGAATAAATTGACATCGATAACACTACTGATAGGATACGGAAAAACCCAATAATCAGACCAAAATCTAATGTTGTTACCGTTGCCAAGAACTATTAGAAGTCGGCTCATGGTAAAAAAGCGAGCAATTTCTCAAATATTTTTTAGTTACTACCTTGACCCATATGTTCTCTTTTTCGGTGAGAATTTTCCACAGAAGTTTCATCTACAAAGCCTTATTAGCCGCTTCAGAAGTTTTAATTCCTAATCCGCCCATTGACTTTGGTAAACAAACTTTATGCCAACCAATAAGATTAGGACTATGTTGAGTGGGATTTTTATTCCATAGAAAATCTCTATGAATTTTGTCTAAACGTTTGTGTACAAGTAGAAGGAAGAAGAAAACTTTGCATCTGAAAAGTTCCCTTTGAGGTTAGATTAACGTTAATAAGAACAAGTCTACCGGCCCGTGACAACGAATTTGCTTTCCATTAAGATAATTGGGCGCAAGAAGATTCAATAATACTTTCAAATATGTTTTTCGTGACCCGACTGTCAATTATCGGACAACCAAGATACTTACCCAAATGAATTGCCTCGTTCATCCTAAGGATACCTTTAAAGGAGTCGCGAGAAGATCGATCAATATTTTTAGTACATTGAAAAGTCGATTTATCAAAATTAACAAATTGACCCGACATTGTGGTAAAATGATCTAGAATAGCCTTAATACTTTGACAACTTATGTTGGAAGTTTTAGCAAAAATGATGGTGTCATCCGCAAAGGTAGGAAAAGGTATTTTTTCCATACAAAGGCCAATGCTAATACCAATATCACTAGATCGTTGATCACTACTATTTTGGAGAGATCGTGCTAAAACTTCTGCCCACATAATAAAAATATTCGGAGAAAGAGGATCTCCTTGTCGAATTCCTCGGGTACGTTGATAAGGCCTAATCTTATTGTCACACGCTAGGTAACACCAAAACGGACACGTGACACGACATCCCATGAAATTTAGGACACGGGACGCGTTAATAAAAATTTAATAAAATATACTCCCTCCTATTCTATATTTTCTTCCCCTTTCATTTTTCTACAAGAAATAAGATGGTGAATTTGGACCATACAAAACCCACTACCCCACATATCATTGAATTTGGACGACTCATATCATCCCAAAAAAGGAAATAGGGAAGAAAACCTGAATAACCGAATAAGGAAATAGGGAAGAAAATATAGAATAGGAGGGAGTATATTTTATAGTTATATTAGCGTATCATTTTATTTTGTAAATGTGTTTGGTATTAAATTTAAATAATAAAAGATAAATTTTGGCTTTGACTATAATTTATTCTCATTTTCCACTCGAATCCGTCTTCTAATCAATCTCTTTCAGTCTTTTTGAGATTTCATTCTTCGTTTATAGGTATCCGACACATTTAGGTGTGTCCGTTGCGTCCGACGAGTAACGTGTCAGACACAGTGTTGGATACTGGACGACTTGTTAGGAGATGTTTTATCGAATACCAAAACGTATAGACTTAGCTTTATAACTGGAGAAGACGGGCCCTCCAATTTCATACTCCATCCATCTCCACCTGTCACATTTACTTTTTTCACGTTGCTAAAGTGTGTTTGTATATCGTAAATCTCATTAGCTACATATTTATAAATAACTAGTTTTTATATCAGTGAAAATCACGGGTGAGTGTAAGACTTGTGTAAGTTCACACACGAACTAATCACATTAGTTTAGAACAAATTGACATCATTGTTATTTGTAGGGTTGAGAAAAAAAATGCGATATGGATTTTTTACCCGAATCCGATCCAAAATCCAAATATTTGGATACCATTTAAATTGGATATCCGACCCGGTTTTTACCGATTAAACTAGATCGAATGTGGATTGAGAAATTTTGAAATCCGGATATCCGAATCCGATCCGAATTTTAAAAAACTTTAAATAAGAGGAAAAATTTAAAAACAAAGCACAACACACATTATAAAATAATAACATTAATAATATACATCATGCCAAACCGTGAACACAATTACACTAACTAACAAACTTAAACCCTAATTCTCATCGATCGCCTCTCTAATCTATTACACTCTATCGTCTTTTTTATTCTCACATCGTCATTCTTCACCTCACCAGCCATCATTATTCATCACTTCATGAGATAATTTCTTTGTCTTATTTTATAATCTTTATTTGATGTATTTTTAGTCGATTTTATAATTACTTTCCTTGAAATGAGTTGATTTCCAATCGAGATGATTTCATTTGCTTAATAATATGTTTTTTGTAAATTTAATTTTAAACTATGGTAAATTAGTGTTATCATGTAAACTTTGCAGTTTTAAGACTTGTAAATTATGGCAGGAATGGACTAAATTATCTTTTCGAGACAGACAAAACTAAATTGAGGTGGACTCTATTATGCATTATAAAACCGGATCGATCCGGTTTCCGAAATCTGGATATCCAGATTTTCGAATTCCGAATTTCTGGATATCTGAATTATTCTGATCAGATCTGGATCCCCAAAACTCATAATTTTAAAAATGGATTTTCGAGCCGGTTTTGAAATCTGGATCAGATATCCGATTTTGCTCAACCCTAGTTATTTGTGTTACATACACTGACACAAAAAAGTGTTTTACATGAATTATAATTTATACACAAATTCTTATTTAAGACGGTCACTATCCGTCTTAAACTTAAGACGGATAGTGGTCTCTCACTTAAATACAAGTGGGAGGCAAGTAGGTGGGAAATGGATATACCCACTTGCCTCCACTTGCATTTGTGTGAGAGGGTCACTATCCGTCTTAAATGTAATACCTCGGTTTTTACTCTTTGGATACTCTATCTAGTAGAGGGTACTCTATCTAGTAGGGGGTACTCTATCGAGTAAGTAAGAATCAGTTTCTGTTTGTGTTCTGCCCTTTAGTTACTCGACCGAGTTGGGTCAACTCGATCGAGTAGAGGTTACTCGACCGAGTATGTTAGTTACTCGATCGAGTAGCTGTGCTGTTACGGGTTTTTGTCCGGTTTTGTTTTAAAAGAAAAGGGGAGTTTTAATATATAGTTCT
>VHZZ01000220.1:38799-50401 GCA_009801015.1 Silene noctiflora
GTTATAGTATAACACTATGTTTGCATATCTCTTTGGTTCCTTTTGTTCATATAATAAGTATGATAGTCAGTTATACTACCTTACGAGTTGAATCGCGATGTTGTTCACGCATTCTGGTACATTCAGTTATACTGTGCATTTATTTGTTGGCTTGTGGTATAGATGTCGGTGGTATCAGTTATATACTATCGAAAATAACTAACGCTACCCTTTGGGGATTTCTTCTGGTCTAGGTTCTAAAAGAACTAACACTACCCTCGTGGCGGCATGATAAGCGGCCAAGAGTGAGTTTCAAAGTTATAGATAACGCTAGTATAACCTTGATGATGATTCGAGCATTACAGCTGAAGTTAGTACAACTTTGGGTCGTTACTCAAGTTATGGCTAAAATAGGCATAACCTTAGAAATACGAATCAAGGCTATATTTGAATCTACTATAACAATGGATACGAGTTAAGGTTAAAGATGAGACTAATGTAAGCTTGCGATTATGGCTCAAGGCTATGGTTGGAACTAGTATAACTTTGAGTTTCGTGTCAAGGTTATAGTTGAGGTTAGTATAACCTCACAGGTAATTGTCGAAGTTATAGTCGAGGCTACTATAACCTCGCATCAAGAGTTCATGTTATTGTTAAAGTTACTATAACATTGGTTGTTAATACATGTTTCATATGTTGTGTTATATTCAGTCATAGTATAAAACTATGATTTGCATATCTCTTTGGTTAATCTTGTTCATATAATAAGTATGATAGTCAGTTATACTACCTTACGAGTTGAGTCGTGATGTTGTTCACGCATGCTGATACAGTCAGTTATACTGTGCATTTTTTTGTTGGCTAGTGGTATAGATGACGGTTGTATCAGTTATATACTATCGGAATGAACTAACGCTACCCTTTGGGGATTTCTTTTGGTCTATGTTCGGAGGGGGGAGGGGTACCAGATGCAGTTATTATACGCTCTGTTCCCCGAGTGTCGTTCGATGTAAAGTTATTGCACTGAGAGTCTGGAAAGGTCTTAGACATATAGTCAGTGATTATATGCTATACATAGTACCGTGGATGCAGTTGTTATACGATCCACACCGATAGAGGCATTTTTTATACTCTCCATCAGTTCAGAGGCAGTTGTTATAAGCTCTGACAGTTAGAGGCAGTTGTTATACGCTTTAACGGCGTTCGTTCTATAAACTGTGCTTATGTAAGTGGAGGCAGTTGTTATACGCTCTGTGGTTGGTTATTCGGTTATTTCCTGATTGGCTTTACATGGTTGGTTACGTTGTTGTGTTGCGTTTATATCTTCATATGTCTTTGTTTGACAGTAAGTTGGTGTCCAGTTTTCATGAGTATAGATGGTCTCACATGTTTACTAATTCTACATTTAAGTTGTTATTAATTGTTGGTTATATGTAATTGTTGTAAACATGACTGGGAGAGCATCTAGTTACTCCTGACTGATTGTCGACCCTTATTCTCAGGTTGAATGCTCGTCGCTGTTTGGATGATGTTGTTTGGGATGCATTTAGGGACGAGACGAATAATAAAATAGGATTTAGTTTTCAGTTCAGTTGAGATACTTTTAATAATGTATTAGATTGGTTTCGGTTTTAGTATCGATCCAGATTGGTCTGGTGTTTCCTCCACCTTGACCCTTTTATCAGTGTTATAACCTGATTTATCATTTATTTTACGTTTTTCCTTTGTTTTATAATCCGGGTTGTTACACCTAGCAAAGATAAATTACCCTAGACTCGGCTAACAATCGAGTGTAGTAAGGTAGGGGTCGAACCTCAGGGAAACGAGAGTTACTTTATGAAAATCAATGGTTAGGTTTCTATCAAGATCGGTTTACTTTTTTTGTTGAAATTGGGTGAATGCAATGTAAATAAAATGATGTAAAATTAACAATAAGAATTAAAGGAGTCTAGGGGTGTCGGGTCACACATGCATAGAAATACGATTCATGTTAAACTAGAAAGGCATAATAAAGATAAATGTTTAGGTCTATTGACAACCACCTCTCGATTTTATTGTGGACCATAGAACGGGTTCTAACAAGCTCTCGCTATGGCTAGATCGGTCTACTACACAATGCTTAGTCTAATTCAAATTCGTGCCTCTCGACTTATAGAATGAATTAACACATTTAACCAAACATTGTGATCAATAATCTAAGATTAACAAATACATTGCAAACATGTGTAGAAACAAATATGAAATATCATAACATTCTAATTTAACAAGATTAAACAACAACTAATTCATGGCTCCCTTAATCCCTAGACAAAGGGTAACTACTCACTCATAATGAAAGTAAAACTAACTAAGAATGAAATACTTTGCATAAACATGATGATAAGAATATAATAACTAAAAGGGAATTAAGAAAGGTAATTATAAACTAAACTAAATATCATAAGCAAGATAAGAGACTAATAATGAAATGCTAGTGAAAATGTAATTGGAAATGCTTTGATAATTACTAAAATGTAAATAGCATAACAATAACATAAGGTAGATTAATATAAAATGAAATGTAAGTAACTAATAACTAAATAACAAATGTAAAAATATGATAACAAATGGAACTAACAAAGGAAATGATAATGCAATACTAGAATGAAATGATTACCGAAATGCGATTTCAACTTGAGAGTGAGGAACAATGTAAAACCAAAGATCTTGTATTGAAATTGAAAATGTAACTAAAGGATTTTTTTGTGATTACAAATTATAATGTATACTAATTTCTGAAAACTAAGAGAAAGATTAAGAGAATGAGATAATAAAATGTGTAGAGTGTAAAAATGATGGTCCTCAAGGTTGGGATTAGCACCCCTTTTATAGTAACTATGGGGTGAAACGTAAATAGCATGAGAAGGGCCACCCCGATTGGGGACGAGTGAATTCCGATTTATGGCCTTCAATTCTTCATTAAATGCTCGGGGAATCCAATGCTACGTCTTTAAGTGCCCTTTAATCATCCGACTTATTGCAAAATGTGGAATCGTATGCACACAACTCCACTTAATCATTTTCACTTCATTCTTTAGGCTTTCTTTCTCATTTGTTTACATTTGACTTTTGATGATTTATTGACTTTGCATTTTGGGCCATTCTTCCACATTTCATCATCAATCCAAGTTGTTTTGCTTGCATGATCCAATCATGATTCAATCCAGTTTCCACTTTGCCTCGTGAACTCGATATTTGCACACTTGACGGGAAATAGCTACCGAATGCTTCATTTCCTACAAAATGTACTAAACACAAGAAAAATATCTAGAACACGGGATTAGCTCATAAAAACACTAATAATAGTGCAATAAACAAGTAAAACCGAGCTAAATTAGGGGGACAAATCGTATATAAAATAGACACATCATTTATCCTTCAATCTGAGGGCCTTGTGCATTAGTAACCAACTCAAGAACTTATGCTTAGGCAGCCCTATACGATTCCACACACTCTTGTACCAATCAACTTTGGAACTAACATTACTCAGCCAATTGTAACAGCCCTGAACTGAGTAATTCCCATTGCCCACTTTCCAATCATTCTCACAAAACCCATCCTTCATTTGATCACGAATCTGACATATTCTCTGATGCATGGGTTATTTATATACTTTTTTTTATCATTTTGCACGTATTTCTAAGCATTTTAGGTAGCGACTAACTATTATTCTCCCATGAATTGGCTACTTTGAGTTATTTTGTATTTAATGAAGATATTGTACCTAAACGTGCGTATACAAGCCAAAACCCGTTCCCCAAGTTGCATTCTGGTCAGTAGAGTTGAGCTCGGGAACCATCGCTTTGGGATGCGTGAAGACGAGAGGAGGCAAATTGAAGTGAAGAAGTATGTTGCTGCTTTGACGCTGTTTCAATCGATCGATAGGCTCAAGTAGTTGATCGACTACATCAAATTTAAGTGTGACTGCTTTCAGTCAATCGACTGATTTTTGTACTAGGCGAGGTTTTAAACTTAATTATCTCGGCCCATTAGTTGCTTGTTTAATAATTTACCCTTCATACTATTTAAGAGAGAGTTAGTAAACACTTTTAGGTTATCTTTCATACTACTAAAAACCTTCCTACGTTACTATAGCTCTTATTTTTTTATCTGATTTTTGTAATCTTCCTCTTTTCATTCGGTAATTCAATTAACATTCATCCTTTGTTTGCATCTCTTTTCTCCTTTATTCTTGTCTTTTATTATTTAAGCTTAATAAAAATTCTTATTTATTCGTTATGTTTAATTTCATTGTCATATTGATTATTGTCATTTCCATAATGATGAATATGCGTAGCTAATTCTCCCTACTAGGATTTAGGGAAGCCATGGTTGTAAGACGGTTATAATGAGGTTTTGGGATCTAGTTTAATTTTGTGTTTGAATTATTAATCATCGTAATTAATATTAATTAATTGGTTAAATTCATGTGACTAGTTAATTGTGTTGGTAAGCTCTGGCCTAGATCGAAAGATTAGGGAGAGTTAGACCTACTACGAACAATATAATACTTCTAATAAGAGTGAGAGCGTATAAGAACCATTCTAGGGTGAATAGCGGACCGACTATCCTAGTTATTTCTCCTTAGAGCATTACTGAGGTAAGGGATTTTCATGGCCTTGCTTCATTTTACAGAAGAATCATCAGAAATTTCAGTGCTATAACTGCTCCCATTACTAAGTGTATGAAGAAAGGAGAGTTCAGGTGGACTGAGACTACTCAACAAGCCTTGAGGCTCCTAAACAAATTGTTGTGTGAGGCTCCTATCCTTAGTTTGCCTGATTTGAACTATTTATTTGAAGTTGAATGTGATGCCAGTGGTGTTGGCATAGGATCTGTCCTATACAAAGGAAGGAAACATGTGGCTTACTTCAGTGAGAAACTGAGTGGGGCCAAGCTAAGCTACTCTAGCTTTGAAAAGGAGTTCTATGCTCTTGTCAGGGCCCTTATGCACTGGAGCAACTACCTCAAGCCTGAGCCATTTGTGCCGCACTCTGATCATAAAGCCCTGAAATATATTAGTGGCCAGCACAAGCTGAATCATAGACATGCTAAGTGGGTAGAGTTCTTACAATCCTTTACATTTTCAAGCAAGTACAAGGAGTGTAACACCCTCATCTACCAACGAGCCATAACCAAACCTTCCCTAGCAGATACGGGCGGTACCATCTCAGTTGCCCGAGGATTAGTATATCATAACGTCAATAAAAGATCAATTAAAGTTAATTGCATGTTTAACTCAACATAAAAGGAATACAACTGGTGAATCTATTCAACTACCATAAGACTACATATGCCAAACTCAGTGAAAGACGCGTCCCCCTAGAGCACCTAGACAAGCTCCAAATCAACAATTGCTAAGACAAACTGCTCACTATAATGAATCACTGCATAAACAAAACAATAAAACATAGACAACAACCACACAAGGTCAGTAACTAAAGAACATCAGACTAAACACAACATACACAAGCACAACCTCCAACTCCAAAACATCATCATCCACCTGACTAACATCAAGGTGCAGTCCTGCCAGATTACCAATCGCAACCGGTAATCCACACCACCAGTGGGGACCGCAACCTTACCACCTAAGTCCCGCTCAAAACCATAGAGCGAATAACCCAATGATCATTAATGTGCACATCCCCCTTGTGACGGGAACCACAATGGGAGAAGAAGGGCGTGAACCCAATCCCGCAAATGACTTCACTCAGCCGGGGACGCACCCCACACATAAACAATACAGAATACTACACCATCAATACCACCATGTATTACACATAACAACATTCAACAATATTGAGTAGGAAAACATACCTTCAGCGATCCGCGACTAGCATCACATCCATATGACTGCAAAGCAACCATCTATTCCAGCTAACCACAAAGACGTACCCTTATTACTAACAACCACAACCCAACAAAACTCGGGGAGGACGGTGATGATGATGACTTACCTATGCTCGGCATACCGATGACACCACAACAACCCGACTCGAGCCTTCATCTCCATGGTAGACTTCAAGGTGAAGGATTAGAGAAAGGTGATGGGGAAGAAAGGGCATCGGCAATTTAGGTTTAGGAGAAATGAGAAGAGAAAAACTGATTTGGTTTTACGAATTCGCGATTTATAAGAAAACGCTGAACTCGACTTACTCGATCGAGTATGTAGACTACTCGATCGAGTGGCCTCTACTCGATCGAGTAGCCCACGCTAGATCGAGTTCCCCAAACTCAAAGGTGTTAAGTCTCAAGGACCGTTCTAACAAGGATCCCAATGTCAAACATGCGTCTAAGGTCAGTCAACGGGTCCTTAATAGGACGGGTATTAAAATCTTCCCCCCTTAAAAAGAACTTCGTCCCCAAAGTTCAACTGCTCATCTTCCCAACCCAACAAAAGTCAAACAAACGACATAACCAAACGAAACCACTATAGGTATACCCTTAGATTTCGTCACCTTCATGTCCACTAATCATCATCATCCACCCTTTCTACGAGTACACCCACCACTATCCACTACTTCTACCATACCATCAAAACAACCACTACTTCAACCATACCATCAAAACAAAGCAAGGAATAACTACACACATATGGGATAATCACACACAAACAACCATAAATGTCCTAAAAAAATCTTTATATAATTCCACATAAAATCATACTTGTTGTCAAGACAACAATTAAATCATCTAATAACAATTAAGTTATACCACAAGACACAATTTTTGCAACATTCCCACGCGCGACATTGTTCTTCCCCTCTTAACAACAACTTCGTCCCCGAAGTTCGCCTCCAAGATGGATTACTCACCAAAACGAAGATCGTACCCCCCCCCCCCCCCCCCCAACCAAATGATATTCTAAATCTGTAATCAATTGACTAAGCAAGATGAAAACTCATACCCAGAACAATTTTATCATGCTCAACACATACCAATCATAAGAACTTGTAAAGGATTAAATTTCAATATGTAACCATTGCGGTCTACTCAAGGTTAACATAACCCATCCCGATCAATCACCGAAAGTCGAACAAATTGAGCAACTACATAGAACGAAGACACGGAATATGTTCTAGATTCAACCCTTAGACAGATGTCGGATACAAAATAACCATCATTGTTCATAAAAACAACGTTCGGCCCAATGAAAACATTCCCCATGATCCCATGGTAACTAGGTAAACGGTCTGAACACAAATCCTACAGTCACTCAATCGAGTTTCCACCGTACTCGATCGAGTTAATAGTACTCGATCAAGTGTCGCCACTCAGTCGAGTACATAAGGGTCAGAATGCATGTAGAATCTGTCTAGAACCTACTCGATAGAGTAGACTCGAATCGGTCGAGTTCAGGCTTGGGTACTCGATCGAGTTAGGCATATTCGATCGAGTGTGCTCAGGTCAGAAGGCTCCTAAAATTCGACAAAAGAAAAACAAGCTAAAAAATATACAAGTTTCGGGATCATATCCCTGACATCATCATATCCACATCCACGTCTAAACCAAAACAAAAAAACCTGTCACGTGCGTGGCCTTATGGTCGATTACATCACCAAATAAAATATTCAAAACCAAACAACGAATAAAATCAAACACAAATCTAATAACCAATCATGGAATAAGAATGACCACTCAAGGGTAGTCGCCGAGGTCCTCTTCCATCTCCTCCGTGTCTCCTGCTCCTAACGGGCCAGTTCCCGAGGTACCTGCTACATCTCCTCCTCTAGTGGAAGCTCCTGTCCCTAGTCCCCCATCGGTCCACCATGCTGAAAGACACCCATAGGGATAGCTCTCCGGGACTCCCCACGTGGTCTTGTCTACCCCGTAGCTATGGAACACACCGCTATCATCCTCTGGACCTCTCCACCATACTAGCTGGGCTAGTTTGGAGCCCACATCTTGGAGAATAGCCATCTCATGAAGGTTCCGGAGCACCAAGGTGTTAGACACCCGCTCCGTAAGCTCACCCACCTGCATCTCATGGCTATACAAAGGTGGATAGCCGGGGTACTGGTACTGGCGGTCCCTGCTACACAAACGGTGGTCCTCCAACCACCTCATTAGCTCTCTGGGGTCCTCTACTCTCCCTAGACACCTGGTCCTCTGACTTTTCATGATCTCCCCCCAAACGGCTATGGCAACTCTATAAGGATGTCATCGATGATCAGGTAGGTCTGGGGTGGAAGGTCGGCCTCCTCACTATTAGGTGCAGCCTCTACTAAGGACTCAGTCATAGGAAGATGAGCCGCATCAAGTACCCTCATCCAACTCCTACCCCTCACTCTCAAAGCTAAACCTCCACCGTCTATCACTCGCAACCACTTATGCCGAACAAAGTAGGTCTTATCCAAAGTCGGGATAACGACACTCATGGGTTTGAGAGCACGAGAAGCAGCAAAGACCATCAACCTCCCAGCTAACTGGGTGGCTATAGCACCGCAGCTAATATGGCGAGTCGAAGACTGGGCCATCAGAGCCAAGCTAGCGCACACTATCGTTGGTGCATTATAGGCCCAACGCTTCGCTCGGGTGGGGTTAAGATAATTGATCAACAACATAACATAATGTGAGTTCAACTTACTTACATCCTTCCTACCATTTAACAAACAGGTCAAGGCTCTAAGGAAAATCTTCAAGGTCATGTGCTGGACATCGTTAATCAGCATAACACTAGTAGTAGGAGCAGCTCCACCAGTGAGCGAGGGTATGAAACCACTAGCTCCACTCTCAGTCGGGACATCCCTAAGATACCTCTTCTTAGGTCGAGCAAGCCTAAGGTGGTCAGGAAATTGGTCCAGGGTCAGACTAAAGCTAGTGTTCATCAACCGAAAATCCACCATCTTCCTAGCTACATTATAAGCAAAAGAGCTCATGAACTCTAAGGTCATAAAGGCATAAGAGTGCTTCCTCAACCGGTACAAACCCTCCAGTCAAAGATATGCCTAACATCGGTCTCAATCTCTAACTCCTCCAACAACCCCACGTCGTTGCACCTTGTTGGCTTCAAGGTGTGACTCATCAAACTCACAAAGGCCGCTCTCTGGTTAATGTCACGGAAAACTACCGTTGGATACTGAGACACTAGTGGAACAGTTGGCCCTCGGCTTCCCTCTCCCACTTCTTTCGTGGCGACTAGATTGGCCGTAGCCTTCTTGCTCGGTGGTCGTGTAGCAACATTTCTCGGCATCTGTAGCAACATAGTTAGCCAACATCGGGTTTTTCAATAAAGTTGAAAATTAAAAAGTTATTTACCAAAACAAGGGCAAGTCTTAAGATGAATTTCCGTCACAATCATGTAAAATTTAGAACCAAAACATGTTCTTAATGACTTCATTTATCTGTTGTAAGTCATAAAAGTTGGATGAGCATATTGAAATTAAAGCTTGGGCAAGTTCTAGCAAGAATCCGGAGTTGGATTTTACAAAAATTGAGCTCAATATGCCGATTGTTACAACGAAATTGGAATAAAATCTCGACTTGTGCACCCAAAAAGACGATGTTTTAAGACAAATTTTCGATGGAAATAGCCAAAATGAAACATCAAATATGATATTATTATCATCCCCTATCCTTTTCCAACCTTTAAAGACGAATTAAAATGGCAAAACTCAAACATTTGGGACAAACTCTAGAAAATCCGGGTTGGAGATTATCAAAATTCGGACTAATTTTGTAATTTCCAACAGCAATAGCAAGAAATTCAAGAGGTTCCTAACAAGAGTCATCAATTGCCAAGCAATATAAAAGCATAAAACCAAGATTTTCAGAATTCATATACTCATAGTTCTCTAATTGCTTCAAAACAAATCAAAAGAGGAAACAAAAATTACCTTGAAGTAGTTTGTAAATTGAGTTAAGTGGATGAACTAGAAAGATTTGAAGAAGCAAAGCACAAATTCACCAAGTTGTTGAAGTAAGAAAGGACTTTTGGAAGAGATTTTTGGTTAAGAAGAAGAATAAAGTTTCTAGAGTAAGAAGAATTGAAAACATATAAGCCCCAAAATTTTAAGGATCCCGTGTTCTGTAACAGCGCTACTCGATTGAGTGGCTGGGGTACTCGATCGAGTAGCCTCTACTCGGTCGAGTTAGTGGTGCTCGATCGAGTTTCCATATTTTGGCAGAATTAACAATGATTCTATTTCTTACGTACTCGGTCGAGTGACCCACAAGCTCAGTCGAGTAAGACATATTCGGTCGAGTAATCCCAGGTGCTCAGTCGATTAAAACCAAAACGATCAACGACTCACTATGACGTGATTGCTCGTCCCTTCAAAACAAAAATTTGCTCGGAGTCTAAAGCGTACTTAGAACTCGTCACTAGTTATCCCCCATATAAACACTATTAACTATTCATCACCTACCATGAAATAAAACACCACAACTAAAATGATACAGTACTCACTCGATCGCACTTCAGGCCACATACGGATCTATTATTACGTACCTTAGCTTACATGCCTATCATAACAGTAACGGTATTCTATCCTATTCACATGCATATTTAACCTACAACAATAATATGCTCATACCACCCATCAAATACTGTAAACAAATAAACCAATTATCATCATATATGTCATCACATAGTCACACACATGCTTTTAGTATATCTTACCGGTCTCATCCACACACTTATGCATACAAAAATAAAGGAAATCATGCATCACTTATGCCACGAGCTATACGTGGCATCACCTCCATACATATAACTTGCACAATACTCACATGCTCATACAACTCCCAACTCGATATCCCCATTCGCAGTGGTTGGCTTAAGCACATTGGGGCCAGGATTTTGCAGTGAGGGCACCTACCCACCCTAAATCAATTACCAAGGGGCTTCCAACATACATACACCGGGTTGATTTTATTTGACTCTCTATGTTCATTATGTTACATGGGTTATAGGTTCAAAAAAGGTCGTTCTGATACCACTTTGTTTCCCTAACAGATACGGGCGCTACCAACTCGGTTTCCCAAGGATTAGTATATCATAACGTCAATAAAAGAACAATTAAAGTTAATTACATGTTTAACTCAACACAAAAGGAATATAACTGATGAATCTATCCAACTACGATAAGACTACATATGCCAAACTCGGTGAAACACGCGTCCCCTAGAGCACCCAGACAAGCTCCAAATCAACACCTACTAAGACTAACTACTCATCATAAAGGATCACCGCAGAAACACAACAAGAAAACATAGACAACACCACACAAGGTCGGTAACTGAGGAACATCAGACTAAACACAACATACACAAGCACAACCTCCAACTCCAGAACATCTCCATCCACATGACTAACACCGAGGTGCAGTCCTGCCAGATTACCAATTACAACCGGTAATCCACACCGCCAATGTGGACCTGCAGCCTTACCACCTAAGCCCCGCTCAAAACCATAGATCGAATAACCCAATGATCATTGATAGACTTATCGCGCACCTAACAAAGATAAATAACCCTAGACTCGACTAACATACAAATTAATGCAGATAGAGAAGTAGGGGTCGATCTCAGGGAGACGGTAATGCAAGAATGATTAGCTATGGATAGAAAACTATCAAGG
>VHZZ01000221.1:14813-41444 GCA_009801015.1 Silene noctiflora
CTGCGACTTGGTGGGAGAACCTTAAGATTAGGGAACAAACCGATCCCGACATTGTCAAGCATTCAAAAATAAATAAGGCAGAGAGAATGTCGGATAGTAAAAATGGGAAAACATTGGGTACCCACACTATAGGCCGGAAGAGTTGCTCCAATGCTTTTAAGGAATTGGTAAGTATAGTATATATTGCTTTCACTAATAATTTGGCTAATATAAATGATTGGCGAATATACTTACCACTTTAAGTTTACTAGTTTTACACCCGTGCAAAAAATGCACGGGTTTGTCTTTAAATTTATGATATGCAAATATTATACACAATTTTAACATAAGTTTTTATATATCAACGACTCTAGGTTTTTGAGTTACGTCAACTATTTTAGAGAAAGCACAAGCAAAATATGAATATATATTACTTTCTCTATTCAACTTCACATTACACCTATTCCTTTTCGATTCATTCAACATTTCAACTCCACATTGCACCTTTTCTTATTTGGTTGTACTTTTAATACTATAATACTATAATATCACTACTAAGGCCCACTTTTTGTACACAAATTACACAAAATATTAACACCTTCTACCCATTTGTCGTACTTTTAATACCATAATATAATTTTCTTAATATTTGTACATAAAGCATATATGCAAAGTGGAGTTGAATTGAGGGAGTATACACTAGCCACCTCTATTATCAAACTCAATAAATCACCAACTTCATGTTTTTACAACTTCATCAATATTTCTTGGATCAATGCTAACATTGCTCATTTGATTGCTAATTAATGCTTAACACGGAAGAAAAATCAAATGAAAAAGTTAATATTTCTCCGTCAAATATATAATACGTATTGTTATTTTGGGTATTTATTGTTGCAATTTTCTATAGTTTTTTTTCATTATTTTTAAATTATTATTATTTTTTTTCATATTTTGGCTGATTAGATTTGATATAAAGTATGTGTTCAAAATATACTACCTTTAAAATTTTTCGTTATCCGTTTTTCATCTCTCTTTTCCTAAATTTTTTATTTTTGTTGTTTATCATTGCTCTAGCTGCTATAAATCTGTAATTATAAAAAAAAAATGGTAATTTTCCAGATCTGATATTATTCTGCTAATACGATACTTTTTCTTTAACTTTTGTAAAAGTTAATATTTGACGAAATTGTACAACGAATGATACTCTCTATATGATGGAACAACAGTAACAATATCTCAATGTATTCTCTCTAGACTATTTAGTTCGTTTTTTTTAAATAAAAGTTAATTAAAACTAATGAGTTTTGAAAGTTAATTAATTTTAATAATTTTTGAGTTGTTTACCGAATTCAGAAGTAAGGAATTAATAGAAGAATAGAGGAATGAGGAGAGAGGACAATTAATTAACTTGGTAATTATGGGGGGGTCCTACATCAACAAAAATCATTTTTTTTTTCCTCAAACTCGCAGCCAATCAGAATGCTTTAAAAATTATTATTTTTATAGTATAGAGGTTTTTCAGGGTAAAGAGGTCACTCCGTACAAGTTGTTTGTGCGGACAAAGAAAACCAAACAGGGGGAGTGGGTTAATCCTCGAGCTGTTGAGACAGACGTAAGTTTTTGTAAACAATTTAATGTTTATTTTTCTTAGAAATAACGGAAATTATTGTATTTAGTTTTTCATTATATCATTTCTAACGGTTTTGTTTGTATTTTCAGACTACTTACAATGAGGAGATGAGTCAACCATTGCCACCTGGCCATACTCCAGACGAGATCCGGGCGTATTACAATGCTGCGAAGGGCTTCGACAAGAAGGCTAGGCTATTTGGGACTGGAGACAAGGGGGCCGAAGTGTGGTATGATCCTCCTTCTAACAAAGGTGAGCGTCGATCTTTCTCTTACGCTCCTAGCCTGGTTTCTGAAATGGCTACCCAATTAAGCAATGAGCGAGCCGCCCGACTAGCTCTTGAGGAATCATTTCGCCAGACTCAATAAGAGATAACAGTCATGCGAAAGGCTTGGGTTGAGATGCATGCTTCTCAACCCCCTAACACTTGTTCAGGTTACCCTCCCCCACATATTAGAGATGACTTTGCGGACGAAGGCCATGAGTTTGACACCGTTCAGTAGTGTCGTCTATGTTAGTATTTAGAAAACATTGGTTAAGTATTGGGAAACATAGGTTATTTGTATTTAATTAGTAAGATATTGTACATATTTGACAAACTTTCTATGTAATCAAATTTCTTTTTTCAACCGCGTTCAGTTTTCTTTCTTGTTTTTGGTTGACTACTCTTGATTCCCGCTTGACGGTCGACGTGAAAAATGATTCCCGCTTCGCGGTTGACGATTGTATGAGAATTGCAGGTCATGGTTGTGTTTGTTGGACGGATTTGAAACAATGCACTGCATTGTGGCTGGCTGGGCAGCTGCTGTTTGGGAAATAGGTTTTTTTGGTTATGACGAAAATTCCGTCGGGAAAGTCAATTTTTCATTGACGTTTCTGACGGAATTTCCGTCAGGAAGTCAACATTTTTGACTTTTGTGACGGAAATTCCGTCAGGAAAGTCATTGAAATTTTGACTTTCCCGACGGAATTTTCGTTAGTAAAGTAATTTTTTTTTTACTTTCCTGACGGAATTTCCGTCAAGATTCTCATTTTCAATTTTTCTATGATACTGTTATGTGAGCCACGTGTCAGGAACACCTGACGGAAAAACCGTCAGTACTACAAATTACTGACGAAAATTCCGTCAGTAATGCGTTTTTAGTGATGAATTTACGTGGTGCACTTTCCGTCAGTAATGCCGATTACTGACGGAAAAAGGTCGTTCCTGACGGATTTTTTTTCCGTCAGTTTCCCGTGTTTTTTTTTGTAGTGAACTTACATAATAAGTGAAACTAAGCCCCTTTATCGAAAGATCATGAGAAATTCAATTTATCATATAAAAAAAAGTAAAAATGGGTTTTACATATGTATGTAATTCGGTATACCAATAGCAATTAACAATTTTATGTAAATTTTTTTCAAATGTTGAAAAATGGAAAAATTTGAATATTTTTTTACCCTTTTATTTTATTTTTTATATTTTTTGCCACGAAAATCATTTATTCCAACTTCTAATTTTAACACAACTACCTAATAAAATATTTTGCAATTGATTTTTTTTTTTTTGAAAAATATGTACTTTATATAAAACTAATAAATTGTTTGATTTTCGTGAAGTATTTTAATTTTTTTAATCTAATTTATGCTATTTTTTTTTATTAATTTTTTGTAAAGTTTTATTTGTATTTTTCATAAAAATATAACCATTTTTACTTTTTTGATATGATAAATAGAATTTCCCATGAGATTTTGATAAAGGGGCTTAATTTCACTTATTAAATAGAATTTCTAATGAGATTTTGATAAAGGGGCTTAGTTTCACTTATTACGTAAGTTATGATGCCAAATTACTCTAACTGAAAGTTGTGGGGGTTAATTTCACAATTTCACAAAGTTATGGGGTCAATCATCACTTCACCGCAATTAAATTTGTATCATAATTCATAATGTTTAATTAAAGATTGCAATTTATCTTGATATCAACATCTATTATGTGGACAATAACTTAGCTTATTTGAGATAATATATTAATTTTTTTTTTTTTCATCTCAGTGTTAGGGTAAGATTATCCGTCAGACTCTCCAAAGTCTTAAGACTCTGTCACATCAGCTTTCCACTGACTTTTATTATTTATTTGTTTAGACTTACCTCAGACTCATCTCAGACTTTATACATTATCCGTCAGACTCACCTTAAACTCTACTTTTCTACTTTCCACTTCACTTACTTTTTTTTTTCAAAAAAAAAAAAAATGTCACATGGTATCCATGAATTGGATACTTTCCACTCATGATGGGGTCAAGACTCACCTAAAGTCTTAAGTTGAGTCTTGGATTTCCAAGACTTTGTCAAGACTTTTGTAGATTATTGGTAGTCTTTAGTGAGTCTTGTCTTAAGACTTAGCAAAGTTTTGTCTCAAGACTACCAATAATCTTACCCTTAGCCTACACAATATGTCTCAAACGTAAATTAGGGTAAGATTATTGATGAGACTCACCAAAATCTTAAGACTCTGCCACATCAGCTTTCCACTAACATTTATTATTATTTTATTATTCAGACCCACCTCAAACTCTTTTCAAACTTTATACATTATCCGTAAGACTCACCTCAGGCTCAACTTTTTCACTACACTTTTCTTATAGGGTTTTAGATAAAAAAGAAAACAATAATAGATGACACATGACTGCAATTTATTGGTTGTCATTAAACAAATGTGGAGTCAAGACTTTTGTTGAGTCTTAAGTTGAAGACTTTGATAAGACTTTAATAAATTATTGGTAGTTTTAATTAAGTCTTGTCTCAAGACTTAACAAAATTATCTCAAGACTAACAATAATCTTACCCTTAATCATCAAACAGTCATATATAAACAATTTTTGGCTGTTCGTATATTTTTCAATAAAAAAACATAATCACCTTATTTATTTTCTTTCAAAAAAAAAAAACAGTCGATAGGGGTTGGGATTTACAAACAAATAACAAAACCCTAAAAATGGCGATGACAACAACAATGGAGAAGTCTGAAGAAGAGCTTCGCAAAGAACTCGATGCTCTCCTTCGTCAACAACGCGAGGTTTTTAATTTCTACTTTTACCTAATTTCTCTTTACTTTTTCTCTAATTTCAATGTTCAACATGAATTTCTTCAAATTTGGTACAATTATACTCGCTAAATCTGCAGATTACTGAGCGAATTAGGGATCCACGAGGAATTCGTCGAGGCGGTGGAGGAGGATTTAATGGTGTTGCTTCTCGTAATCTTCATCACGGTTTTGTTAGACCTGTAATTGCGCTTCTTTTTACTACTTTTTTGATTTGTTAGTTTTGGTTATTTGTTGGTAAAATTAGTGTTTGTTTGGTTAATTAGGGTTTTGATTTGGTTTGATTGGGGTTTAATTGTTAGGCTGATCGGATGAATGGGAAGGATGAACCTCCGCCGAAACGTAGGTTATCTTCTGCTGTTGTCAAGGTTCGATTTCCTCTGTTTTTTCTTGTTATTGTTGCAATTTTGTTGTGTTGTTGATTTGCTAATGACGTGTTATTCTTTGGTTATTTTGGTCATGGATTATGACGGAATTAAGGAAAATGGCTCACAAAATGGTCTGTGTTCTTTTAACTGTGAAGTAGCTGTCAATACGTCATTTGATATTCATTTTGAGGATCTGAAAGATTAGACAGTTATAGTATGGCGTAACAGATAGCGTTTTACGTTAATTTAGGTGTTTTGGAGGTATATTTGCAAGCTAGATTCAGCATCATATGGTTGTCTGTGATTTAGGTATTTGCTGCTAATCTCGTTAGTCTTTGGTTATTTTAGTTGTGGATTATGAGGGGATAATGGGAAATGGCTCACAAAATTGATCGTTCATTTAATTGTGAAGGAGTCGTCGTCATTTGATGTTCATTTTGAAGATCTGGAAGATGAGACGTTTTTGTATGGCGTAATGGATGGCGTTTAATGCTAATTTAGGTTTTTTTAGGAATATTTGCGAGCTAGAGTGCATATCATATGGCTATTGTGATTTAAGTATTTGCTCCTAGTGTCTCGTTATGGTTATTTTAGTTGTGGATTATGAGGGAATTAAGGAAATGGCTCACAAAAGTGACCGTTCATTTAATTGTAAAGGAGTCATCATTTGATGTTCATTTTGAGGATCTGGAAGATGCGAGTATGAGAGGGTTTTAGTATGGCGTAATAGATGGCGTTTTATGTCGATTCAGGTGTTTTTAGGTATATTTGCGAGCTAGAGTGCATAACATATGGTTGTCTGTGATTTAGGTATTTGCTGATAGTGTCCCGTTATGGTTATTTTTGTTGTGGATTATGACGGAATTAAGGAAATGGCTCAGAAAATTGACAGTTCATTTAACTGTTAAGTAGTTGGCATTTGATGTTCATTTTGAGGTATCTGAAAGATGAGGCGGCTTTAGTATGGCGTAATAAATGGCGTTTTGTGCTAATTTAGGTGTTTTGGAGGTATATTTGCGAGCTAGATTGCATATCTCGATGTTAGCTGTGTAGATACGTGATTTTGAGAGGTTTTGGAGCCAGTCGAGTTAGGATCAGCCTCTATCTTGTGCTAACTGTGTCCACTTGTGCACCCTCAGTTTGCGGGAATCCTTGAGGCATCGGAGTTGGTTTATTCGTTTTTGGTTTGTTAACATGTCTTTCTTGAATTTTTGATATTTGGGATCTTGGCGATATTGAAGATAGAGTTCACGATTCTAGTTATTATTGGACAAAAAAGTTTTGACTGGCTTTCTGGTTGTTTTGTTTTCATGATGCAATGAAGGTGGATGAAGGGGAGGAGGCAGCTGGAGAACAAGATTCCATTACTGAGTTGCCAGAAGAGGCTATTGTGAGCAGCAATGCAACAAGTTTACCTGCGACAATGCAAAATCGCTCCTCTTTTGTCGCAGATGGCGCTCATCGGTCTCATAACGTGTGTAGCTTGGAAATTTATGCTTTGTTTCTTTGCTTTGTTGTGTAGGAATGATTGGGTGCTCATGTGTGTGTTTATGTTGCTTTTGTAAATTAGGGATTTGATTATCAAGCAAAGGAGGTTCCTAGGGTTTTCCCCAAAAATGATGATCCTACACTTGTCAACCGGAACAAGAGGATGTTGGGTCGACTTTTAGGGACTCTTGAGGTATGCGTTAATTGTTCTATTATAGGAGTATCTCGCTTAGTCTGAAGTTGTAGTGTGTTAGCATGAATTGCTTCATTGATTCTGGAAGTGATGAACTAGGTAGCACCAAAACGGACACGGACACGACACGGACATGTGACACGGCATCCCATGAAATTTAGGACACGGGACACGCTATTTAAATTTAATAAAATATATATTTTCTGGTAATAAATAACGTATGATTTCATATTTTTAATGTATTTGATATTAAATTTACATAAGTGAAGGTAGAATTTGACCTTGACTATAACTAATTCTCATTTCCCACCCAAACCCATCTTATAATCAATCTCTTTTGACATTTTATTCCTCGTCTAACTATTGGCGTGTGTCCGACGAGTGTCGGGTGTCCGACACGGTGTCGGACACGGGACGACAAGTTATGAGGAGTGTCCGTGCTACCTAGGTGCTGAATAGTTTCTGTTGGTTCTTTCTTTGTAGTGGTCTCACATGTCAGTGGCTTAAATAACTTTGAACAAACTTGTTATATCTGCCTGAAATGGTCATTTTACAAAGGAGTTGTATACAAATCTACAATCCTGTACCCCTTGATTTCGGAACAATTCTTTTTAGGTGGGTTCAAAATCATTTCGCGTATAGGTGCAGTTTTTGTGAGCTTTCATTTTGATGCAATGGTTATTTAGTGCAGTTTTCTATTGATTTCCTGCAAGAGTATGTGTTAGCATGTGATGATTATGTATTTCGTCTTATTTAATTTCGGTAACCCTTAAAGCTATAAGAATTTAAGGGAATGAAAAAGCTGAACACCTTACAGACCACTTTCCTTGCATAATAAGCACCTAAAAGAAGTTTTTACATAAAAGTGGCCGCTTCTTGTTTATCTGACTAGGAAACTGCTCTTTTTTGTTTATCATCTGGCCGGACAGTATGATTAAATGCATTTTTCTCTGTGTGTTTGGGGTTTAAATGCTGTTTCTCTCCCGTATGTCATATCAGAAATTTAAGAAGGAAGACACGCAGCTATCAGGTTCAGAGGCTTTCATGCGCAGATCACTCTCCTTGCAAAGAGTGAGTAAATTATTCCATGTTCTTTCTTTCTTTGGTTTTTCTGCAATAACATTTATTAGTAAACAGTAAGATGCAAAAGTAATGAGACTAGAGAGCCCAGCTGCTGTTGAGGGCATTTCCATAATAATGTACTCACATTTCAGTCTCCAAGTAAATGGCCATGTAGCTTCAGTGTGTCGTGTTGGAGATGACTCCTCTGTTGACATGACACAGGAAATGTGTCCAACACACCAAAATCAGACACGGCAATGAGACTTGATTGATATATTCATATTGAGCAATAACTTATTCAATTCAGGCTAAGGAGAGAAGGGCAAAAGCAAAAGGAAGTACTCCGTAATATATAAGACTTGATGATTTGATTCATGAAAAAGTTTAGATAGGAGGGAACATGGGGAAGGCTAGAGCCTGGTTAAAACTAAGAGGAGCAGTTAAACGAGTTTTTTTTTTCCTTTTTCGTTCATGACAACACAACACAGGTATTCAAAGTGTAGAAAAGTAGCATTGAACTTACTGGACATATCACGTATCGGTTTGGATAATATTAGTATTTATTATAATGTGTCATGTCTACCTTATTGGTCAAGACACATCTGATAGTACCTGGGTGTTGCTTAACATTGAGATGAGAGGGTCTGATAATTGACACTGAGTACCATTGGTTAATGCTAAGGTTTTCTTTTCTGTATCTCATTGTTAACAGTGAGAACCTTTTTTTCTCCTCCTGACACATGAGAAAGAAACCAGGGTAAATAAAACAAAGTCTACCAAAACATCGAGGAATCTTTATTCTTGAATCTCTCAGTTTTCTTCTTATGCAAAATTGTATTTGTAGTTTTGTTTGCTGAGGTTGATCAAGCTTAGTCCAAGTCTCTTGGTTATGCTTCTTACTTGTTCAATAATGTTGGGACTCTTAGGCTGAGCAGAAGGCACGTGAGGAAAGTGAAAGGCTTAGGCAGCAAGAACGTGAGCGAACTGCAGAAAACAGGAAACGTGATTTGGTACGTAATTGGGAATGCATTGTGCCTGCTTCCCTCTTATTTCCTGCACTCGTTATTTCCTGCACTCGTTATGGGCGTACCTCTTCGACAGTTCATTTTAGGCCAAAACACGTAGATTTTTCATAAACAGCTCAACACTTGAATGTGCTCTTGTCTGGATACCTTTAAACGAGCCTAATAACTTTGCTGTGTCCCTTCAACTCAGGTTCTCCGGGCACGTGTTGCTGCCAAGGCTGAAGAGAAGAAGCTTGAACTGTTGTTTCTTCAATGGAGCGAGCACCATAAAAAGCTTACCAATTTTATAAGGTAATTATTGTTGTTGGCATTTCTTGCAATTCCTATTTCAATAATAATAATACATTGAAAGTCGACCTTTTATTCTGCTGCAGGTTAATTTTAATTTAGGTTCAAAAAGAGTTCATATTGACAGTTATATTGAGCCAAAGATAAGTTTCAATTCACGTGCATGTTATTGAAGCAATTAGGTTATTTCTTTCAGCTAGTGTGATATTCAAGTTGTTGTTGTTCATTCGTTGTTTCTGGACTCTCAGGACGAAGACAGAGCCACATATCTATTTTTTGCCTGTTAAGCCCTTGGAAGAGAATGCCGAGTTAAGAGAACAAAAGAAGGAACAAGTAAGTGCTTAGAATGTATTTCTGATCAGTATATTTCCCTTGTCCAACGGGTGTCCATCACACGGCTTATTTTTTCCCTCAAAATCAAGCAGATACCTCAGAAATTAAGGCAACATTGGAAATTTCAAGTCCAATATATCGTAAAATTTATCCTTTGTTTTCTATATTATAAAATCAAACAAACACCTCAAAATTTGAGGCAAAATTCGTAAATCCTTGTTTTTTAACTGTCTAATGCAAGATGTCACTGACATGTTGATCTCTGAATGTGCTACATAGTTTACTGATGTTGTATTGTTTAATCTCTCGCCTGAAGGCGTTCTTGGAATGGAAAGCTCTTAGAAGGGAGGAGCTATCATCATATCAGAAGGAAATACACGATCAATATGTTGCCAATGCCGAAAGAGATGTCGATAGGTGGTCAAATGCAAGGAATGCAAGAAAAGGCAACAACGATACAAGCTTACAGGAAACCATGGATCAGGAGCTGGAAACTCATAGGCTGGAACACGGGCCCAAGGCCAGAAACATTCCCGGGACTAACAATGAAGATGAAGAGGTGGAAGATATAAATGTCGGGGAAGATGACATGATGGATGATGTTCTTGGGCTTGAGGAGATTCCTGACAGTGAAAGGGTCGATAATGAAGCAACGAAACCTGAAGAATGATTGGTATGAGTGTAGATTTCTGTGTGGTTTATCTTGTTACTTTGTGACCGTCCCAGATGTAGCTTGGTAAGTTATTGGTTCTTAGCTTTTACAAAATCCGATGTTTTTTCTCCTTGTTCCTCGGCACTTTTGGCTTGTGGTGTTTAGCGAGTGAAGTGTTGAAATCGCGTTTTGATGTATTGGATTTTCTTGATGTATTGATGTAACACAGTTTTAGTTGCACACAGCGCATACGCGTTGGTATGCAAAAGCTTGACTGCCTGGGCTGTGGCTAAGTTAAAAGCACTCGAATTTGATCTTGACCCCAAATTAATCCGAACTTTAATGGCCTCTTAGATATGTCACCGAACTTGTATTGACCTGAACTATACTAGCCTTGAGTCGACCCACCCTGGAATGACTGTAATAAGACATCCGAACCTGTTATGATTTATGACCTAATCTATATGTAACTCGAATAACTTGTTTGAGTTCTACATGTGATTTTCATACCATCAAAACGTATCTGATTGGCAAGAGTATCAGAAACAAAATAATTTATTTATTTTCGTTTTGATGGTACGAAAGAAATCAGGATTCCATCCAATATCTACATATCAGTGACTTGAAGCTTAATCAAGATGGCGATAAAATAACATGATTTATGTCCTCGACAATTGAATGAATCTTAGCAAACATGATTGAGAAAGACTCGATTAACATAACGGATAACCATGTTGGTTGCATAGTAGTCTATTTGTTGGCATGCATCCTCAATAAAAAGTTGAAATCTATTCGAGATCCGATAAGATGTTAAAGTACAACAGGTAAATGAGACAAATATGAAACTTCAAACTGATTATTTTCCTACCTGGAGCGGAGCAATAACACAAACAAATACATAAAATTTGATAATACAACATCAAATTACAACAATTGATTGGACTGTAATAAACTATTACGAACTGAAATTTATGCTGTCCAGGAAACGGCGCCATCATGGGTTGCAGCTGAACTATTAAACTGAACACTATTTCTACAACAGATGTTACATGTCACAGATGTTTAATTACGAGACGAATACACGAAAAACACATCTACACTCTAGTAAGTCCGGTCTTGCGCTCAAATAGGCGTTTCAGTAAGTAGATTTGGAGAACACTAGCCCCGATTAGTGCAAATGATTCAATGACTGCCTTATGAATAGCTCTTTTGCTCAGGCTCTCATTTACTGCAATAAATTGGCAAAATATTTCAGTCATGTCTTCTATCATAACAATGAGCGAAATCATGTTGGCGTTTAGTTCAGGCTATGACTCACTAAACACCAATAATATTATCGCTTCTCATGATCAATGATAAATGTGTACAACAACTAAAAACTGTAAAAAAAAAAAAATCGATGAACATACTTATTGCTTGGCGGTCAGTCTCAGCCTCCAACCAATGCTGCTCAAACTGTATATTGTACAGCTGTTCCTCCAATTTAGCAATTTGTTCATACAATGGACTCAAGTGCTCTGCGAAATAACACGAAAAATACACGATGCTTTCAAAAAGTACTGATAAGATCACAGGGAAAGCTGTTTAGCAAAGAAACTGGACTCCTTACCATCTTTTGCATGGTGCTCAAAGTACCCATAGTGGCCCGCATGTACGTCAAAATCAATTGTTTCGTGATAGGGAGACTTGTTAAAAAAGCAGAAAGAGTAAACTCCATTGTTGTGGGCAACAAACTCGAAGTTTTCACTGGTTTTTTCACGCGCATCATAAATTTGATTACCTTGAGGTCCTTTCACCTGGCATTGAGTCAATGTGCCAAAAAAATTGTAAGAAAGAATAGGAAGCTTTACGGCAGATTTTTAGAGAGATTACAAGTCTATCAGGTCTCTAATGAGCGGTGTTTTCATGGTAGCCGACAGAATCTAAGATATAAGAGGCATGGCATTCTCGAGTCTACTAATAACTTGGTCAGTGAGTACATTCATAATCAGCCTACCAATTCACACGTAGCCAGTTTAGGCACTCTCGAGAGGAGCAGGAATTAGTTCAGGTATTAGAAACTAGTACAACCACTCATGATTCGGTTTCCTCAGTAGCAACAGGAGAACAAATAAAAGAGTAAAAGGACATCAAAGTTCAGCAGCCCGCCACTGGCCATATATTTTTCGTACCCTCACCTCATCATAATTTTGGGGACATTTTATCTAATTTTCCTTTTGGCAATTCGAGGAACCTAATTAAATCATCCAACAAAGTTCTTCGCATGAACTTTCTAATCATCCAAACATGCAAACAAATGGATCCCTCCAAATCCCTCCTATACTTAAATCATCCAACAAAGTTCTTGAATACATGAACTTTCTCCTATGCAACTATAAGATTCCTTGCCAAACATGCAAAGAATAAAAAACGTAAACAAATGATTGAGACGGAAAACTTAAATTATTATAAAGAGGGCATTACAACTATTCAATTGGGTTATCCTTTCCAACCAAATCCAACGCTCATCATCATATAAACTTGATTTATTTACCCCTGACTATCATGCATTACTACTACCAAAGCCTTCAAAATAAAAAAAAGGTAACCGACAGCTGAGAGAATTCTTAGATATAATACAGGAGGCACAACATTCTCTATTTTCTATTAGTAACTTGGTACTAAATAGACTCATCATAATCAGCGTAATCAATTTACAGCTGTAGTGTTCATACAGCCAGTTTGGGCGATTTTGAGGGGAGGGATTAGGCTGGGTTCATAAACTAGAACAACCATCATAATTACATTCCCTCCGTAACATCTGGAGAACAATAAAAAAAGAAGACATCAGAGGTTCATCCGACCTGCCACTGGACATCTCTCCTGTAACCTTAGCTTACCATAAGTTTGGTGACGTTTCATCTTTTTTGTCAATACAAGGAGCCAGTTAACTCGCAAACATGTACCACGCCTCAGTCTTTCAACGTAAAATAACTAGCTCACACACTATTCCTGAGAGTCTCCCCCTTCAAGAGTCCCATCAACTACCCCTTGAACAAAACCAAGGTAACTCAAAGCTGGCCGTCTATCCATGTCTTCTGTCTTCACCCACAAATTACCACTCTTCGGCATGCCCATGCAACAAATCTATAAGAGATCATCAACCACACTAGCACTATAAGCCACAGTCAATAAATCCACTTTCTACTGTATTTTTACTCACCACTCCGTTCCAGGAATATCCCACGTTTTCCTCTTATATTATGGCACTGTGCTACAAGCTGTTTGCATGCAGCGATTAGGCTTGAAATCCTTAAACTGTGGCTGTTGATTATTCTAGCTAAAACTTAATACAGCTCATTCCTATGAGTCTACCGACTGACATCCTCTACTATGGAATACAGCATTAGTAGCCTGTTTAGAAACTGAGTAGATAACCACTTCCGCTTTGGTAAAAGTGTAGGCAGTCAACTACATATACAGTATCATTAAAATTTACACATTTCAGCTAACAGCCAAATACCACCACGTGGTTCATTAATGATCTGTTTCACCAAAATCATAATGCAATTCTCTATTATAATTGATTTTGCAATGGACTAGGAATAGGAGGATCTAACCAACTAGCCATGGAGAGCGTAAGCTCCTAATGAGCAATCATATAAAGAAAATATCCCTGATGATCTTACCAATATATGAGAGCTGATAATGCATCATCAAGACTCAAACTATCATCAGGGCATGGAACATGCATCAATGCATGTATGCAATAATACCCGATCAATCTCGGCTTTGGGATAGTGCACAACTTCACATAGCACAACTCATCTGGTCTTTGAAATAGTATATGACAGCTAACCAACTCAAAAAGTTTGCTTGATAAGGTTTTTTGTAAAACAATTTATGCAACAATGTTCACAGGAATCTCCAACAACTTTCAATGAAGACGACATTGGTCCTAGCTACCTTAACTTCTAAGCATAATGAAAATGACACACAGAATGGCCATTAAGAAGCCACCTTTGAAATTATCCAACCAAAAATATATTTCTAAGACCATGATATAATTAAAGTGTTGAAAATTTTGATGCTTATTCGATGGCTGGTTTTAGTAAGAGAAGAATCCTCCTGCCATTCCCTTGTGACATACTCACTGCACATGATAGTTCATCACCTTAAGTATTCAAGTTCTAACCCTTAACAAGATATTCCTAATAATCAAACTATCGCCAAAATAAGGTAATGCCTTTTTTCCCTGATCGGTGAGCCACAATAGTAATTCCAAGTCTGGTCAATAAATTTCACCACCACCACCACCACAAAGAACAATCAACAAGTTTCCCCCGCCAAGGTTCAATCAAAATGACCTTTCAGAACCATGATATAATTCGCGTGGTGAAAAGTATTGCCGGAGCTCAAAAAGACTCTTCCTTCCATTCCCTTAGCGTTAACTCATAGCACATGATTGTACATCACTTCAAATACCTAAGTTTCGATTTTCAAGCAACATATTCGGTATTCTGAATAAACAAAACCTATAGCTTACAAGAATTACTCTCTTTTTTCCCCAATTTATGAGATACAAGCCACACACCCGCCACTCCGATTCTACTCCATAAACTCCAAACACTCCTATCCTTTAAATCATCCATCAAAGTTCTTGAATACATGAACCTTCTTCTCTGGAATACTACAATTCCTAACCAAAAATGCATTAGGTGCACGGCATTACGACTTAATTAATATAACTAAATTATCCACTGCAACAGAATTAAAGGTTCTACTTCAATATATCAACAACAACAACAACAACAACAACAGAGCCTTAATCCCAAAATGGTTTGGGGTCGGCTGACATGAATCATCCTTTAGAATCAATTTGAATTATTTACCCCCATGATGTATTACTACTAATAAAGCCTTCAACACTCAAAGTACTTAAAAATCCAAAAATAAATAGCCATCACTGTTAACATTCCCATAACAAAATCATATAGTCATACTCCCTACGTCTCAATCATTTATTTAACTTCGATAAGAATACTCCCTAGTCCCTACACAGATTAAAAAACGTAAACAAATGACTGAAACGGGGAAAGCGTAAATCATAATAAAGAAGAAAAGATAGAAACTATACCACAAGATCAACACCACCTTCATTCTCCATATGCCAAGGAGAATCAGCCTTAATTACAACAAATGAAAAATGAACATTATCACCATCATATTGAATTTTATGAGAAAAACATTCTTCTCTATCAATCACAAATCTTAACCCATTTACAACTTTTAATAATCTCAAATTACATAACATAATTATTAAAAACCCTATTAAAATCTTGTTTATTTTCCACTTACCCTCCATTTATATGACCTTCAGCAAAACAATCAAAGTTTCAAAATGCAATAAAATGTATAAAGATTAAAACTTTAGAAAGTTTGTGATGATGGGTAATCAAAATCACCCTTAGATCTGAGGAATAACTTGGAAAAATTGAAAAAAAATATGAACTAGGATGATTTTTATTCAGAAATAATTAATATTTAATTAATTAGTTTCCGATTTTCAGCTATAAAATTTAATTTTCTTTTAAAATCGATTAAAACAAAGAAGAGTTTGTATAATTGGTAATTGTGTCACATTTTGTAGCTGAACTCAAAGTGCAGTGTCGTGGACACAAATTCAGCTGAACTCAGTTGTTAATACAATTGTATTATTTGTTTGCTATACCTACCTGATTACTAATTAGACCTTGTAAATGGGTTGTTATTCGGGTCGGATTGGATTGAATTTGGTTAATTTACGTTCGGTTTTTTTATCACTCAGATGGTTATGTATTCATGTTGTGTTCGGGTTAAGTTGGGTCATAATATTAAATGATTTTGTTTGATTAATTGTTAATTGTCACTAGGGATCAAATCGAGTCTTTTTCGAGTCTTTTTTTAGTCAGGTGGGTTATTGCCGGATTTTTTGTCAACTTCGCAATGTACCTTGCAAATTTTCAGCAATGCATTGATAAATAGATAGGTGTGAAGAAACCCAGCCATAGATGATTGCTGGATTGAGTAGTTCTACCGAATAGTCGGTTTCAAGAAAATATCGCTAAACAAACCCGATGACAGTTTCATCTTGAGTACTGCAACCCCATTTTCGGTTAATACTATGCAATTATGCATTACTAACACACGTGATAGACATTGAATTGATGCATGTTGACGACACAATACTTCAACTTTGCAACACTAATAAGTAATTACCTAGCCGCCAACGCCTATAAATGATGTCGGAGCACAGATCAATCCGAGTTAATGTCAGACAGAGTGCGGGTCGACAGGAGTAAGGTTGGACTGAGTGGGTTGCTGTTAAAGAAGGGAGGAGAAAGTAGGAGGTGAAGGAAGAAAAAATCAATCGAGTACTAAAAAAAAAATGATGAGGGTACGTAATATTGTAAAAAAAGCGTATGTGAAATAGTAAAATCCGTATGTGAAAAAAGTACAACTCATAATAAATTGTCTTCTATGCTTGGTAAACGGTTTATCTAAGTAAGGTATGAGCTGGGTCAATTATGATGTACATACGTACTACTAATATAGGAAATAACTCAATAAACAAAAGATGGTGGAAACAAATGCATGTAGTCTATAATATATAAATGTGTTGGAAACGTCTAGCCAAATTCGAGTCGTCGGTTGCTAGTGTAACTCATGTTTATACTTAGATCTCATTAAACAGATTCAAGGGCCGATCAAAGTACTAGGTTACTAGAGCTGTAGCCCTAGTCGGGTTCAAAATAATTAATTACAACATGTTAAGTCGTTTAAACATGTAGCACAAATGGTAAGGAGTAGTGTTCTTAGAGAATTTGTCTGAGATGTTACGGGTTCAATTCTTGTAGTGTACATTTCGTGAGATTCCGTGAAAAATTTCTATTTTATTATTAAATGATTTTGTTTGATTAATTGTTAAAGGTCACTAGGGATCAGATCAAGTTTTTTTTTAGTCAGTTGGGTTATTGCCGAATTTCTTATCAAGTTCAAAATGTAGTTTTCGTAACCTTGCAAATGAATTGTTTGGGCTGGGCATGGTAAATAATTGATTGTGACTAAAGGAGTATTATTTTCATAGTACCGATTTTACAGTTAACATTCTCTCCATTTCTGGCCGATAGTTCAAATTTTCAGTAATGCATTGGTAAATAGATAGGCAAGGCATATTAACATTTATTCCGTCATGAAATGGATATTTCAATTGCAATTCAAATAATTGGTAATTTGCAGGTGTTGTAATACAGGAGGAATGAATTCAACAATTATCATCTGTGTTCTACCCCATATACAATTTGATAAATACGGGGTATAAATATAAATAAAATGACTATATACACCGAGGTCGCCCCTATATCTAAGGCAATTGCTATCAAAATAAAATCGGGTTTTATTCTATGTTTCTAAGTATACATTTCTATGTACCGCCCTCAATCTGTCATAAGTTGTGGAGGATCAAATCATTTTCTCGAAATTATCAAGCTTTTTCACTCTTTGCATCGACCTGATGAGCAACGTTAGGAAAACACCTGCAATAAGACACGCCCAAACGCTGTTTTAACCACTCAATAGCTCGAGAACCGTAAAATGGAAAAACTTTACTTGTGGAGTGGGTATAGACTTCACCTGCGCCGATAAAGGAACCATTTGCAATAACTTCACTTCCCTGGCTGCTGAAAGTGACACCCAGGTTGAGAAGGGTACCTCCTAAAACTGTGTACATGGTTGCCATTTGCAATACCGTTGCCTTCCTAGCAGCTCTTTCGGACTACAAAAAACCATAGGGCAATAATCAGTTTAACACATTCACATATGGGCTGTGTCATGACATCCGTAGTATTTCCTAACAGATGCGCTGGTCTCACATTATATTAATACGAGACTGTCTTTAATTAGATTGTTAGTTTCATGCAAAGAATTTCTGTATAACTAGTAGAGTGGACTTACCTCTAGAACTCGGACACGTAACTTTAAGTCTCCCGCCTCAAGTTGCTTCACAAAATCTTCTATGCGTTGGACTCGGTATGGCATGGACACTGTAGAGTCTCTGGCCTGTCGAGGTGTTACAAGATTGATAGGTTACTTATTAGAAGGGTTATGTGACTTGAACATCGGCTATGTTTGACTAGAGAAGAGGTATGCTTACATCTTCAGCTTGTTTCCTTATTTCCTGTACAAGTGCTGCTCCTGATCGCCGCCTTTCTTTCAGATCAAGAAGCTCCTGCAACCATAAATATTAGAATGATCTCCCCTTTCTTAAATTATATGTGCCACTTCTCGAGGTAAGCGACTTTCAATTTCACTAATATGACCCAGAGGTAGTAAACCAATAGACGAAGGAACGAAGTGCTGTCTACAAAGAATATGTTTGTTGTGTTCACTACTCGTACCTGTGCATAAGGAGCAGCAACCTTTACAAAGGAAAACTTTGGGTCTAGTGCATAGCCAACACCTACAAAACAATATAAACGATATAAAATTATGCCAGCATAGATTTTGTTTAACTGGTGGATCACGTCAAAATGTGTTGCTACTTTGGTTGGACAGAGTCAGGGAAAGACTAACCTTCGAGAGTTGAAAATGCCCTTAGGACAAACGTAAAGGTTGATGGAAAGCGGAATGGCTGATCTTGAGCTATGGCAAACAAGTCCTGGAAATTTAAAGAACAAAAAAAAAGACGGTGATGAACTAGTTGATTATAGGTCATAAAAGGTTTATTAGTGAAGCATACGATAAAATATGTACTATCAGTAAACTTGACAACGTTCTACCAAGGATCGCGGTATCTGAAGTCAATTACAATATTCAAAACCAGTAGCAATCTGTCCTGATGCTGCGCTGTGGGCTAGAATCTAAATTGAGTATTATGGTAATACTGACACTAGTCGAAAAGGGATTGGAAACAAAAATTCAAGACAGAAAGAGGAACGGGATTTCATTTGCCATATGTGTATAGAAGTAGTAAATATCAAGACTTCTGCATTCAAACACAAAATTTAAGGCCCAATACAAGTTACCGGATGCAGTCCAGCTCCAGCAAACCATGAATCGACACAAAACTAGAAGCATATGTCAGAAAATCATACCTCACCAATTGCAGCCAAAGTTTGCTGTTGATCTGGCGATTGCCCTAGTAAATTGTTCAAGAAAAACTGCACTGATCTTCTCACCTGTAAGAAATTATAAATATATTAACAAAAACCTAGCAACATCAAAAGCGTTTTCATGAAATTATAGTAAAATGCCATACCGCTGAGAGATCTCCTGTTGGCTGAAGTGCTCCAAGATCAATAAGGTTCTGAACCACCTGAATAGCAATAGATGCCTATCAGTTATCAGAAGAAAAGTTGCTAGCGAACTTAAAAATAGAGTACTCGTAACACATGAAGATGGAAACTACCTAAAATCATCTCAAAAACATATTATTTCTCCCACACAGAACATTTATTCATTTCTTGATCGACAGAATAAGCTTAAACTTCTGGAAATATTAACAGGTGATTCTTAAAATGTAACTGCTACGTAAGCAAGTGAAAGGAAAACACTAACAGGTGCATTAACATTTTCACATCCACAGGTAAGCATTAGCAACATCAGAAAATCAAGAATCCACCCGTATTCTAGCTTTCAAACTTGCCAGTACATTAAAGGACAAAACATTACCTTTTTCGTATCTTTTTCATAAACGGCATAGAATAAGTCCAGCAATCTTTCTCGTGTAAATGTTTTTATTTCTCCCATCATTCCAAAATCATAGTATATGATTGCTTCATCTGTGTCGATAGCAAGGTTGCCAGGGTGAGGGTCAGCGTGAAAGAATCCAGTTTTCAGTATCTGAAGCGCATACGGATTGTCAAATACATATGCAGGCAAAGGAAAAATGAATGTATGTGAACTATAAGCAGTTGGTTATAAGTTTATCAGAGTTGGTTATAAGTTTATCAGAAGACGTTGCAACTTAAAACGGCAATCTCATTTTCTCGGTTATACCTAAGAGGATCCTAACTAGATAAAATGTTATCAGTTGCATCATAATTGTCTCAGATCTGTTACTATATATGTAAATGTCCTTTCATTATGATCCTGTGATCTGGCTCTTGATCACAAGATTAGGCAGCAACCACTGAAGCACAATTCATCCACATTATCCATTTCATTATTGCAGCATTCATATTCAGATCATTGTATTGATCTTGGTAGGATATGTGTTTCTCGGGTTACTGACAACGCAAAGGTGAGGGTACAGGGTACTACTACTATTTAGACCATGGTATAAAATCGCATTATCGGTTGCAATTTTGCGGTAACGTTTGTGAATAGTAGTTGTGTGCTATAATGCAGTCCCGTTTTCAATGTCACGTTTTATAGCAGTTGTTTATATACCAGTGATATACTAAGTATCGATCTAGTATCGGCCAAGTGGGTCAGAATCTCAGTCGTTGGCAAATATCAGCCATACCGGCCAAATACTGGCTATTTTTGGTAACCCTTTATATATCAGAAATATGGCTGCCAAAAATAATCTTTTAAGTTATGTCCGATATTTAATACCATGATTTAAGCCATAAGGTAATTGAATGGTACCTGAATTAAGTATCCTTCAATTGCACGAGATGCAATTCGAGGCCGATTATAACCACGTTCATCTAACTTCTCCAATTTGTTTATTTTGATGCCTGTTCACAAATTAATACTTAACAGTGTCAATAACATGGAGCAACACAGGTTCAACTATTCTAGAATCCGTAACCGTGGGCCTTATACAGTCATACCTGGAACATACTCCAACGTCAGCACTTTTAAGGCAGTATAATCCCAGTGAACCAGCTACAGGCAAGAGAAAGTTGTGTCCATGAAGAGCAAGTGAAGGAATTAGTTAATGAAGAATTTGAAGTACACAGCCAACAACAAGAATTTAAAACTGAGCATAGAATAGCAACATACGGGTACGCGAACCCACTTTACATTCCGAAAATCTCGCCGGAACCTATCAGCATTTTTCCCCTCATTGACGTAGTCTATTTCTTGGTACAAAATCCTGCAGCACAAAATAGAAGTCAAAATTAGTTAGAAGTAGTAGACAATCGATAAATAAGGAGTGTCGAGATCTGTAGCCTTGCTGAAGCAGAAGATAAGACAGTCATCCAAGACATGATTATCATTAGCATACGAATGGAGAGAAAAATATGCGTTTACTTACGTAGCACACTCTTCATATATACCAATCCAATCCCTAGTTGGACCACCCATAGATTCACTATTTTGGAAATACTCTGCAATGAGCTTCAAATTTTCTGTGTAGGAGAAGACAGTTTAGAGTAATTTATTTTCTTAGCAAGACTTATAAAACTCGCAAGAACAACTCTGTATAAGAAGTTCAACATCTGTAACATTTCAGAGAACCACCTTACAATATTATTTCACAGAATGTAATTGACAAAAGAGAGTGTCCTGACAGTTTCTCCCCTCAAATACAATAGAGAACTATGGTAGTTTACCCTTAAGCTATCTTTCAAGCTAAAGTCTCAAGGACAGTATGGTAAACTATTTACACATAAATGTACGAAGTACAATCGATGGGATTTAGCATTTAAATGGTGTACAAAATTATAATCAATTAATACTAGTATAGAATAATGCAGAGCATTAACTTAAAGTCTAAAACATAAATCTTATTGTTTGAGATAATAAGTCCTGTGGTTGCCTGGTTAGTAGAAGTAAAAATAAGATAGATTGTCATAGCATGTCGAGTTGGGAGAGAGAGAACATTTCTGTTTCTGATTTAGTTTTTTGAAGAATACTTCAATGATTACTTAAGAATGCCTCTCACATAGGCTATTTAGAAGCTATTCAAAAGTCAGATGTTACTCACGTAAATCAATGTCAAAAAGTCGCTTCAAGCCCGGTCTTTGAACTTTGACAACTACTTTCTCGCCATTATGTAAGATAGCCCGATGAACCTAAAAGAAGCAAGTAGAGATATTAAGTCAGTGAACGAATAAGCACTGTGTTACAGCAATACATAATTCTGTTAGTTCATGGGAATAAGAAACAAGGTGATAATGAACTTCTGTAGTTCTATCTCCTTCTAAAATATACACTTGGATCCTTTACTAAATTGAATATACTAGCAAGAAAATGTTTTTATGGAAGCAAAATACTCAGCATTTAGTTAACCAAAGAGGGAATATGTTGGTATCAATTAAAAATCAAGAACTAGTTAAAACCGCATTACTATCATTCCACTGTGACAACATATACACATACAAAGATTGACTACAGAATGGACACCTGACCAAGACTAGCTGCAGCTATAGGCTGGTCTTCAAATTCTCTGAAGAGCACATCTACAGGGGCACCAAGTTCAGCAGCAATGAATTCTTTTGCTTTCTTTGATGAGAATGCAGGCACTCTATCCTGCAAATATTTCCATGAACTTTACAGACTTTAGATCCCCTCCGGGCTCCGGCAATGAAATTTTTAAGACAAACAAGCGCTTAAAGACTTAAAGGTCATTACATAGTGCTGTGTGTAAAGCCACAGATATGTTACCTGCAACTTGGCAAGCTCATCCACATACTCTCGTGGAAATAGATCAGATCTTGTAGATGATAGTTGTCCAAGCTTAATAAAAGTTGGACCAAGCTGCAAAACACGTTCCCTCAGCCATGCTGCAGTTCCTCTTCTTCTCTTCTTCTGTACATGGTAATATTTGAGAAATAGTTTGACAGAGATAGATACTACATACAGAATGCGCTCCAACAGATAGAAGCATTGGAGGGAGAGGGGCTCAACAAGAACTTCAGAAGGTGTTGGAATATCACCAACAGAAGAAGGACAGATGCGGCACAATGTAAAGTATCAGAGATGGGTATTCTGTGAAAATGTTCCATGTTTATGGCCTAAAATGAAGTTAAATGTCTTATTGAAATGTCTTAAGTTGATGGGTAGGACATGTAATACACTACCAAAGTGAAGCTCCAAAATAACGTAGCTGCCAGCAGAGGGAAGTGAAAGTGACCTGCTTTTCTTCATCAAATCCACCAGCGTAAGCCCATTTTGCATTCTCTAAAAGAACACGCACACGAAGACTAAGAATGAAGGACCAGACATCAATCGACCTTTGCACAGAATTGTAATTGTCGTTAGCCCAACTGAAACCTGAATCACTTGGCAAAACTCTTGGCTCCTCAAGAGGCGGAAGTCCCTCATCCCGAAGAACCATTGATCTCTTAACCGGAGGATAAGCAGTTTGCTTCGTTGTTATGCTCACTCCATTGATAGCTTGCTTGGTACCATTAACTCCGTTAACAACCTTGTTTGCCCCATTAATAACCTTCTTAGTACCATTCACTCCATTAACAACTTTGCTTGTTCCGTTAACAGTAGAATTTTGTTCAGTCTTTATTACTTCACTTATTGGCACCATTTTATATGAGCGGCTATTGCCATTCAAATCTGCCGACTCCTTGGTTTGCCGCATTTCCACTCGTAACCTGTATCCATAAGGAGATGCTCGTAGACTAGAAACATGCTTTTCGAATTTGATCGATCTTTGACCAGAGATTGAGCATGAAAAACCTAGGTCAACAGCTGCTAGTCTTTGTTGAGATACCTCCATGTAGCGGCAATGACAGCTCTGAGATGCCAAAATAGCCGCCATTTAAACTCGCTTAGATCCTGTGTAAATCTGGTCAAACATCAAACACAAGTCACAACCATAACATCACCTCAGAAAAAAATAATCCATCAAGCTAAAGCTCAGACCGATATTTTACTCACAATCAGAAACGGCAACAACTGATTAGACCTACATGAACACACAAACATAACAGAATTCGACACAGATGCTTACATTTGATCGCTAGTGAGACCAATCCATTAACTCAACTCACTAAATCCTCCTTTTATAAACTAATTATCAACCATCATACTCCATTCATTCACTAAATGGCCCTTATTTCACTATCTAGTCATGAATCATTATACTCCATTGGTTCACTAAATGCCCCCTTCATTCACTAATTGTCAACCATTATGGTTTTATAGGTTTAAACAAAGGGAAAGTGGGGAAGACCGTCTCTTGCGAGGCTAGCTCAAATTTCGAATATCACAAGCACTACTTCAACTAATCATGCATGAATTAGAAAATAGCTAATGTAAACCAATGCTACCAAACATTTCTATAAAACACATCACACAATCCACATTTGCACCCTTTTTTCTCTCCCTACATACTTCATCTATCCACTAAAAATTTGGTGAAGCAACAAGAACATGAAATGCAAAGCAAAAAAATATAGGGTGGCCATAACGCCACTCAGAAATACATTGTGCCATTCGTTTTTATGCTCGCGTTAGAAAAACCGATTAATTAATACTCTCACAAAGCGAATGGCACAATCAACCTACCAAACCCAACACTTGTGATTTCACAAACAAGCTCAAATGCTATACAAACCTTAAAATCTGCAAAATCACTAAACAATCATACACAATTATAAAATTTTGAGAATTTGAGTAAATTTAACATGAATGAATTTCAACAAACACATGTCGTGCAAGCAACATCTAACCAAATCACATCAAACAAAGGTCAATTATTCACCAAATAACACCAAAGAACTCACCTTTCAGTATGACCCAGATGAAGAAAACTCAAACCCACTAAATTACACTAATTACCCACAAAAATTCACTTTTTACAGTATTCAAAATCAAGTCTATTCAACAATGTAACACTAAATTAACTTGAATTAAGCAAAAAGCTGAAAAGGGTATGACAATTACTTTATTTTATTAAGTGGTTATTAATTTGATCACTAAAATATTGATAAAATAATGAGTTTTAGTGAATTGAATAGTCAAACATCACCACATGTAATTAGGCAAATTTTCAAAGTAGAATTATGCAATGCAACTGTTTGTTAAACTACCAAAAAATGTGGAAAATATATATAATTTGAGAACATGGTTGATGAAACGTGGAAATTCTTCTTTGTATGATTTGGGATTTCTGGTGTACGCTTTTAATTTGTGCCATACAACTTTAATTGGTTGATGTTGCATTTCGTGTCTTCCTTATTTCCTGCTTTGTTTGTTCTAAAAAGGAAAATGAGTTGTCATAACTCGTTAGAATCCGTTACCTCGGTTAATAAGAGAATCTGTTTTACCGACAGATATTTGTGTAAGACCGTCTTAAGTATTTGTGTCGATCTTTTGTATTCGGTTTACTCCTTTCGTGTCAGCCATTTGTGATAAGTTGACCAAATCGAGTATAGAGAATCAAATTGTCAATCAAAAACATCTTCAAAATAAAAAGGTAAACAATTGAGTAAGACACCCAAAATAAAATTGGTAAACAAAAGAGCAGTACAAAATGAAATATGTGTATTAGACTATTAGGAGAATGACTAGGCTGAGTGTCACGGTCCGGTACTTTAGCCGGATCGTGGTGCGCACCCTTACCCGACTCTAGGGCAAGAATGCAAACAACAAAGGTCTCGTACTAGTGAGGGAACGCCCACTAGCACGTTTCTCGGGACTCGGGGTATGTGTTGGGAATCCTAGTCACGATTATCAAAGTCCGACACACGAAAGCAATAAAAGTAAGCAATACATTTATTGAAAGCAAGAGACAAGCAATAACAAGCTCAAGGATGAGAAGCGGTTTTCAATTGACTAGCACCTCTCATAGAGGGAAATTTGATAGTTTGGTTCCTGTAACAGGAAACATTGATTGTGCAGAATAGCGATACGTTTTCTAAACACCTTACAAACGTATCTTAAACTAAAAACGAGATTCCAAGATTCGACACGCAGGAAGTAGTTTTGGAGTACTAAATGAAACTAAAAATAGAAATGAAAATACATGAACGAAAATAAGAAATTTAAGGGTTCGAAGTGAAAGGACCGCGCGAGCAATTTTCAAGGATTTGGTGGCTAAAAGTGTGGCTCCTTACACTGAGCAAGTTTAGGTCCGAACCGAAAAAATAGACCGGACCGTACCATTTGGTCTGGACCGAGATGGGACCGAATTCTTTTAGGTCCGGTCCTCGGTTCTTATTTTTGTTTTGAAATATCGGTCTTCGGACGGTCCGGTCCAAGACCGGTAAATTTAGGTCCGGACCGAATGAACCAATACTTACGAAGTTTTATGATCAATCTTTGAAACTTTGTAAGAGAATTCAATATTTTACACCTAAAAATTAACATAAATTCCACAATAGCGATTAATTAAGTTAATCTATATTTTAAACAACTAATTTATTTGATTTAATGAAATTAAAATTTAATAAACGTGTACAAAATTGCGCAAATCTTAATTTTAGATCCATGTCAACCTAAGATTGAACCGGATCGAAAAATTTGGGTTTGGTCTTGGACCAGACCGAAAGTTTTAAGTTCTGTAACACCCCCATCTACTAAGAAGCCTTGACAAGACCTTTCCCAATAGACAGAGGCGCTACCATCTCGGTTTCCCGAGGCAAGTAATGATCAA